>CM032634.1:5286344-5346145 GCA_019097785.1 Fraxinus excelsior | reverse complement strand
CAGAAGACAAACACAACATGAAAATTTCCTTCTTGTTATAAGGTTCTGGACCAACCCTGCACTAAATTTATTTTACACACAAGTGAGGCTTGGGTTACACAAAAATGTTTGGAAATCACAATCCACCTCACTCAAGAGGGCGCCTGAAAATCCTAGAAAAAAGGATAGCTCTTTCTGCCATAACACCATCAGAATTCTAATATAGGATCATAGCAACAAAATTGAAATAAGAATTGGGAAAGTCATCCACCCCTTAATTTTGGAAGCCTGGCTATCAGCACCAGAAAGTTTTGCAAATTTTAGATTCTTGCTGTAGTCCAAAGTTTGCATGACGCATTTTGATGTCATCAGTTCAAGATAGAATGCTTTAGAATTTGAAATCTATAATAACTCGAAACCATCCTGTCAAGTGTGATTGATTTATTATATGAATTTGAAGCCATAGGTCCAAAGCGCTCTAGCAAAGTATTCAGAAATTTTAACCGTTAGATGTTGAAGTATGAAGTAAATCAAATACCAAAAGGTTAAAGTCGGCATTTACCAACTCACGAACAGCATAAATTCACAGTTTTAAAGTTGATTTTTTTTTTTTTTGAATATCGGCGCATAACATGGAAAGTGAATCCTGGATATCCTTTCCAACAGTCCCAATTCATACCTCAAATTTCCATTAACATAAAAATTTAAACTAAAAAGCAGTGTAAAATTCCAGCACCTCTGCACTTGTATGCGCAACACGAAATAACAGATTAAAAGGAAACGAAACAAGAGAACCTTTATAATTGAACAATAAATTACTCCAATACTGCAGAAACAGAAAACAGATAGGCACTCTGTATGTCTACGGCTTGGTAGAAAATTTGCAATAATCAAGTAAATTGCAGAGTTCGGAGTTGAGATTGAATTCGAGTTGCGGCAGCCGTGAGTTTTTGAGCAAGCAAAATGGTGGGGCACAGCCGCCACGTGGCGGCAGAATCATGGTTTGATGCTATTTTATGCGGGGATATGCTGAGGAATACCGAATAAGGATCGCTTATAAACTTGCGAACGTAACCGTCCCATTTCCACTTGCGTTTTGAAATTCATATAAATGTTTGACTTGAAATTTGGATGGAAAAAAAATGAATTACTCAGAATTTGTTTTATTGGAAATCATAATTAATTTTATTTGATTGATATAATTTTCCACTTCAAAAATATTTGAAAGTTTGGTATCCATTTGACTTTGACACTTTGTTTTTCATGGAAATTATCTGTTAACGTGATAATTTTTTTTTTTTTACCATTGAGTTTAGAATTTATTCTAATTGCCAAAAAAAAAAAAAAAAAGAGGCTAGAAAATCAAAAACCACAAAAACAAAAGGAAAACAAATTCATTCATTTGAAGGAGAAGAGGAACATGAGAGGCGATTGGGAAAAAAAATTTCAGGTAAAGAGTGAGAAAATTATTGGTATCAAACAGGGTCTTATTGTATTTTGTCGTGAATAATTTTATTCTTCATTTCTGCCTTCAAATAATTTAAGACCCTGTTTGAGTCATGTTATTTTTTTTATTCTTATTCTTATACTTATTTTTAATCACACATTTTTCAATAAAATAATATTTTTCATCACATCAATAATTTTTTTTTATTTTTCAACCACATATTCTCCATCACATAAAAAAATAATGCATTCTTAGCTACAAAATGTGCACCAAACAGGGGCTAAATGAACATGAAAGAAAATTAATAAAATATTCGCTCCGTCAACAGGTCGGTGGTTGGTGCGGGATAGAAGATCTCGAATGTAATTATGTAGTTTAAGAAAGAAGTATTATTGATTTTTATCTCGTAAGTGTACGGATCGTAAATAAGTAGTAAAGTGGATGTGATCAGTCCAAGTACCAATTTCATGATGAATAAGTATTTAATCGAGTTCTCAATTAAATCCAACTCCGATCGAATGTAAAATTACAAATAGATAAGTGAAGTGTCGTGATATTAACCGCCTAAATCTATATGTAATCTAACTAACCTAACCATGTGCCAGAAAGTGTGTATGATTACTTGATTAGTTAATAAAGCATTACGATCTCGTATCTCCCTACATTTTGACAACAATTATATGATATGAACATCAATGTTCCTATCTCGAGATCAATCAAACATATTCTCAAGCACGATCCAGTAATATTCCTATCCCGAAATCATATGTGAAGCAATACATTAAAAGCACAAGAACATCGAATCATGCAAGAGTTAGTTATTATTCATAACGTGTATTTAACCTTATTATCACATGCTATCTTCTCTATTCCTTCTTCTGAGCGTTAATACGAATCATTTATCAATTCATTTAGTGGCTAATTATTTAAAAACATTAAGAGCATAACAAATATTCAACATCATATAGTTGTCTTAATGACAAAATTATATAATCAATATTAAAATATCAAAATATAGAGTTCAACGTTATCCTAACATCTAAATAACTATCCAAACATCATAAGATTACAAGAATAATAAAGACAACATCACCCGAAAATTAGGATTTGAAAAGAAAGATGGAAAGTAGTCTCGAATCTTGAATTGCATCAATGGTTCTTGATTTTCTCTCCTTTGATCTTCTTCTTCTTCTTCTTCAAAAATTCAAAGCAATTGATGTACACGATATGTATATGTCTTTTATCAAAAGCTTCTTCAAAGCTTTCCAAGAAAAATAATGATTTGATCTTCAATTGGCTCTCTTAATTTTTGTGCAAAATATGTATATTTGAGCCTCTAAACTTCCTCTCAAATTATCTCTTTTGTTTTGGGTTGAATATACGGGACAAGATCTAGGTCAAATTCGTGCCGTTTTCATAAAGTATTTGATTGAAAAATGAAAGAGAACAATTTATTCGGGACCAAACTGTGAGATCACAGGAGTATAGGGACTGCAATCACACAATATAAAGACTTAAGGCTATGTTTCTGGAAAAATGTTATTTGAGATCGCAAACTCTGCTATTGCAGTCCTCAATTTTTCATATATATCAATTTGGTCTCCATATTTCATCTTCTGTTCAATCTGCATCATTTCTTCTTTGAATCTTAGTCCTTTAGCTTTAATTCATTGTAAATTGGTCCGCAACATTTCTCAAATCATTCAAAACTGATCCGATTACATGTCCCAAGAGTGTGCAATTAAGTTCCTAAACTATCCAAAAATCGAATTTAGAAAACTTGTGTGATTCCTTATCGTCCCACGCTCCGCCACTTAGGAGTTAGGATATAGGTATAACATAATTAAGATTCATATTTAGTTATGTTTAATTATCGAATATATTATTCAAGTTGGTAACAAATAATTTTATTTGACAACCATATATGCATTGCTAGTACTAGCAACGAGGATTGTAATAATTGAAAATTTTGGCAACTAGTCGAATAGTTAGTAATATATCCTGTCAATAAAATAATATGTTACCAAACCAGTTGAATTCGTAACTTTTCAAGTTTCAAGTCTCAACCACGATTTCTCATGTATAAACACGTTTAAATTTTTTTACAAACAAAAACGTGTTTTAATTGTTGTCTGAATAATAAATTAACAAGAGTTGTACAAGTTGATTAAAATTACTTTACAACTAACTGAAATTAAATTGGAATTAATAAATCGCCACACGAACTATTAGTGGATCAAACTTGGTCCATGCCTAAAGCTTTCTGTTTCCCTAGGATGACCAAGTTTGCTTCTTCAAGTCATGGTACAAATAAAGTAATAAGCTCTTTTACATCACATGGCTAGGTTTTACGAATTCAAAATTCTAGGTGGCGCCACCATAGTGAGGTGGCGGCCAAACAGCTCCGCGGCCACCATCAGTTACGTATGTTAACCATGACACGGGTACCAAACAGAGACCTCGCCTCGTAAGGTCTCTCTTTGAATCTTCATTTTCGCTTTCTGCAGCAAGTCCCTGATGATGGATTTCGTCACTAATGTTGCTTTACGAAAAAAAAGAAAGGAGTTAATAAATTACTTTCTTACCCCTTCAATTTCTCTATTGGTCTTGTTCCGTGTTGACTCCATGTAAGGGACACTTAGAGTCTGAAAAAAAAATAAAAATAAAAAAAATTGAATGGCTTCAAGGCTTGTCGAATTAATGCCTCTTAACAAATCTTAACGAAGTAATTTTTTTGTACATTGGTAAACAACTTTGACATTTTGTCGAAGCAATTCAAACGTTTACCATAAAATTTTGTCGAGTAGTAAAAAGTTTTATGTTTATGACTCGTCCTCACTTAGTTATGATAATTATTTATTCGATAAAAAAAAATACAATTTAAAAGAGATGTAGATAACATAACTAGAGTTGCAGACTTGTAGTTATAACTTAATAAACATGAAAAATGAAATATTCAACTTATAATATCCAGTATTTAATTAATGGACGAGGAAATGAATAGAAGTTGAAATATCCAAAAAGCAAGAAGAATGTTTAGGTTAAGAGTAATGCTATTCATCATCGAGAGGTTACAAACACAGTTTATGTAGCTCTAAAATGAAATGTGAAATTAATAAGTCATTTAATTTCACATTTTATTTTATGTCACATATAAACTATGTTTATAACCCCTTTGGGGATCAATATTCTTAGGTTAAAAGAGAAAAGTACCTCAACTTGGGTTTGAAGGAATTTTATATTCCCAATGACCTCCATGAGTACGGATGCTGTGTCCGCCTGCAAATATTCTCCCCCCAAAATTTTCAATATTTGAATTAATTGGATTAAAAGAAACCAAAAACTTATACATGATCAAGGGAAAAAGCCCTTTAAGAGTAGCGTGTACGAACTCATGAAATCACAAGAATTTGACATTCTGAATGACTAATGAAGGTGTGACAACAAGTGATTGATGCAAAAATTATCTTTTTTTTTAAAAAAAAAAAACTTGCCAATGACAGAATGGTATTCTGTCAAGAAATGTGGCAAATCTGTCCGGTAATGTAGGAAGATTGTTAATTATACTTCTGCAACTCGTGTTGTTCAATATTGTATATGACTACGAGACACTATGATATATATTAAGTGCTATGTTTTTATATATGTAACTAATTACTCGACATTATCATGGATAATATTTAGATGCTTTTTATTTTTTGATAAAAGTATAATCAAATAAGGTTGTTGAGTTTACTTTACCAAAGATTCCGTATGTGTCAAATATATGGGTAAAGATAAGAGTCAGGCTGGAAATGATGAGCTGATTATGCACATGTTTCTGGTTTGGAAAGATGCTTATGTACCTTGCCAAAAGGAGCTACTAACTGTTGAAGGGCCGAAATTCTATCACCCAATTTCTCTTTTCTGACCTGAAAATTTAAAAACTCATTGAAAAATTATTAAGCTTTGTCTGATGGGTTAATGCACAATTCTTGATTTCTTCTATACAACATACTTTAAAGGGTGGTGAGCAGGCGGCGCGTGAATCTAATCGAGGTTTTGCTGTTTCAACTTCGTTTACCTCTTTTATAGTGATGGTGCTTTTTCCTAGTGCTTCTCCATTGCTCAAGGCTGATACCTTCAAATTCAAAGACTAAAGTTCAGCTGAATAATGATACCAATCATTTCAAAATCTAAAAGGTGCAAGGGGTGAAGTAGCTTTTATGCAGAGATAAAAAGAAGAATTCACTTTTAGTGGAAATATATTCGAAAAGAGGAAAAGAAAGTATTTTTCGAATGATATAAAAGAAAAAATTTAAAAAAATGTACAAGATTTTCATCTCCAATGAAAATAGCTTGCTAAAACTTCGTATCAATCACATGCAGAAAGGGGTAGTTGGAGTGCATATTTTTTACAGCTATGAGAATACGGTTGTAGTCACTGAGATCTAGGTTTAGATAAATGCATTATGTTCTTAGTTTAAACTTTTAGATAAAATGATTTAACGTAATATGCAAATGTACGATCACGTCTTGCTGCCATCTCTTGGAAAATCATGTTGAATTTTGATTAAAAAAGAATCATGCTTGCATGTGAGACTAGTGTCGAAAATTAAACTTAACAATAGAATTTGTGTCCTCTCTAGATGAAGTACATCAATATGCATAAGCTATCTCACCACATGAAATTAAGATGATATAATATCAGAACTGCCTATTTTCTGCAAAAAAAAGCCCTTTTGAGAAATATTTCAGTGAAAGAAAAAAATTACTTCAACTTTAGACAGGAGGTTACAGAAGAAGATGAAAGAAAAGAAACAAGGTGCATGAACTTACATTATTTATGCTATGAAATGGCGTTTTATTTGAGCGCTTCGTATAATCAAAGCCATAACAAGAAAGATCATCTTTAAATAGGCCTTGTTCATTTTGAGAAGACGGGATAAACTTCCCAGTAAATCTTGAAGGTGTAAGAACATCCAATGCCTCCAAGTTCATATCCGAAGAGCTTGAATTCGCTAAAGACGCAGATAGATTCAAATTCGGAACATTTACACTAGGTAATATCCGATTGAAGCCCCTTCCACTTCCTGTAGTTGGAGAGCTTGATAATAGATCTCCTGAATGAAGCTGAATCCCACTGGTTAGATTCCCAGAAAAAGAATTTCTAAGCAAGAGTTTTGCATTGAGATCATTAAACGGCATCTCTCTTAATTGTGGGCTGTTCAAGATTTCAGTATATCTATTAGGGTAAGTATTATTTAAGCATTGTTTCTTGATCCTTTCACCAGATTCGCCGGTGAACCTTTGATCTGTAGTAGCATTAGCCCAATGGAATCCCAAGTCTGGAATCATTGAAACATTAATTGAAGTGCATAGATTTTCACTCTCCTGCCTTGGATTTAGAATAGCTCCATTTGAGTTCCTGCATATTTATAATCAGTTCATGCCCTAATTTTCAAGATTACTTGAACCTTATTCTTTCTAGCAGTAACAAATTCAATTAATCCAAGCCTAGAGAGAGAGAGAGAGAATCTTACAGAATGGTGTTTGGGGTGCTTCCAACTCCATAGCAAGAAGGGATAGCTAAAGAGGAAGATTCAACGACATGATTTTCAAGCTGACGTACGTTTGCAGACTCCATAAACCCTTGCTAATTCAGACCTCAAACCATCTGTTCTAATTTTCAGCCTAAAATCTGTGCGTCTTGAAAGAATAAAATAATTGTATGATCTCTCTTTGTGATCTTCTCAGGAGTATATATGCTGTTTCACACTTACTAAAGGAAGATGACTGTGATTCCTCTTATCCTCTATGCCATGATTAAGATCTTGCCTTTGATCCCAAGGCTTTCGACAAGTCTCAATATAAATCATTAACACTATATTAGCTTATACACTTATTTCATTTGCTCGTAACACATGTAGAATCTGCATTATTATCCTTTCATTTTAAGCCCTAATTCGAAATTCCGAAATATTATGGAAATGTACTAACACAACAAAAAATCATATGATGATGATGATGATGAACAAATATATATGGGTGGGACCAGTGGAAAATTAAGGCACTGCAAATACATACATGAATATGCATATAATATTATAGTGATGAGTATCTGTCCAATTAGACCAAGAATAAAGCCCATGCCATATAAGGACAAATATATTGGATGACAATAATGATTTCAATTTGACCTTTGTATGACATCATTATCGGACTATAGGGGTGTGTTTGAGCCGCCCTATTTTCGAAAAATATATTTTGAAATAGTAAATTGATGGATAATGTGTGATTGAAAAATAAGGAAAATTTATTGATGTGATGAAAAATATTATTTTATTGAAGAATGTGTGGTTGAAAATGAGTAAAAAAATGAAAATGAAAATTTTAATGTGGCTCAAACTGTTGACCTATGGTTGACGTCTCGTTTTGATTATCACAAACAAATTGCTTTTATTTCTAACAAATTGATTTCGAGTTGCAAATCAACAAAATTGAAGACAAGAAGTTCGAGTCCAAGTGATTTGCATGCAATGATCGACATGGAAACAAAATTGATGAGTAGATTGATATTGAAAAACTCGCAAAAAAACGTTTCAACAAGAATCGAGATAAAATTCGAAGTACAGTCAATCATGGACATTAAGACGTTTGAAACGAAGCGCTTAGACTTTTTATACTCATCTGTAAAGGTAAACACTTTAGTACTTGACAATGAATCGTGACAAGTTCAAAATCGATTTTATGCACGAAAAATCATGATACAAAAATGTTTGCATAAATATTATTTTTCAAAAGTAATAATCTCAAACTTATATTTGAAAAATGTCACTTACCATGAAAAATCTTTTTAAAACGTCCTTCAAACATTTACATTTGTTAAAAAATTAAAATGAGGACGTTTCGACGTAAAACAATCGTACCGAACGTCCAATAGGGTAGTTTTAGCGCTAACAGTAAAAAATTCAATCGTTCTAATTTTCTGACGCAACAGCTAGTTGACTGTCTGGTACTGTAGCGAACGTTCGGTACGTGTCGTTTGGTTGGACAAATTTTTGGTCGTTGCACTGCTATAATACCACATCTTCTTGCATTTAAAAGAGACACTTCTAAGAGCATTACAGAGATGTTTTTTTTAGATAAAATATTTGATCTTTACTCTTTATTTGATCTTTATCAATTTATTTATTTTCGAATTTGATTGATTTTATCTTTGAAAATCATATCTCTCATAAAAAAAAATTCATTTCTCTTTATGCTTAACTTATTTATATTTATCTTAAAAGAAAAAAAATATTTTTAAAGAAGTTTTTGGCATTTGCATTGTATAAACTTTTCTACTTCTTCATACTGAAACTTTGATTGATTGAATCTAAGTTTTGATTATCATATTTATCAAAGTTTTTCTAACATCACACTTGAGCTTCATTCATTGCTATCTATCAAAGTGTTAGCATATTTCTCTTTTTGTACTCAATTTTGAATTTATCATTCATTAAGAAGAGAATATTTCATTAGTAAAATTTATTTGAATTGTGGATCATGTTGAAGTCACTTAAAGATCAACATTGTATAAGAATTGATCTACTTGTTGTAGGTCATATTGAAGTCCCGTAAATTTCAATAGTGTAAGTTGTGTTGAGGTCCCGTAAAGCTCAACATTGTATAAAGATCGATACTCTTTATTTGTAAGTCATCGGAAGCATTGTAAAAGGTTGGATTACACCACAAGTCAATCAACATAGTGAAAAGGTTTTGCTCGTGTTGGAGAACTTGGTAACGGAGGACGTAGATCATTGTTTTGGCTAGAACCTCCATAATTATATCGTTTGCATCTTCTCTCCATTTTATTTATCACTTTCATAATTGTACTTATTATTTGATTGATCTACTTGTTTGAACTTAGTTACAATTATTAATTTGTCAACATATTTTTAACTTACGTAAATTTAGTTAATTATTCGAAAAAGTTTTAAAAACCAATTCACTCCCCTCTTGATTAATTATTTTTGGGCTAACAACATGGGCTAAACCTCAAGTTTTTTTTAAGCCCATGTTTGGTATACATTAAAATTTTCATTTTTATTTTTCAACTCATTTTCAACCACACATTTTTCAATAAAATAATATTTTTCATCATCAATAACTTTTTCTTCTTTTTCAACATTGCATTTTTCATCAATCTACTATTCCAATATACATTCTTTCAAAATAATGTGGCTCAAAAACTAAATTTGGTTGCCTCATAAGAGAATACTCGGACTATGATTAAATTATAAATAAACTATTTATGTCCTTTAATTTTCTCCTCACAGGATTTCGAAATGTTCTTGAAAAAGTTATCTCTAAGAACACTATGCAACGGGTGAAAGAGGAGGTCCTTTAGATGGAGACAATCGCACTCTCATAGCTATTGCTTCCGCATCCTCTATCGGAAGGTGTGATTATTCGAGGTGCAGGGGCATTTAGTACAACATGAATAATATAAAAAGCATTGGTAAAATCATGAGAACCAGATTATCTTTTTCTACTCTACCTGGTTATTTTGTTTGTTTGTAGCATCTTACTCATCCTACATCTCATATATATTTATTTTATATGTACATATGATTTTGATAAAATTTAAAACTAGGCAAAACATCTAAATTCAAGCCTACCCCAACTATAGTGCAAGTTTTAAAATATAAATTAGTCTGTATGGGTGGATAAGTCCAGTAAAGATGAGATTTTAAAGAACATGTGGTACAATTCTGATAGCTAATTCTTTTAAATGAGATGGTTAACAATATATGTATAATGTACATGTATAAACATATGCATGCTAGATATAAAACAAGAAAATACATGTATACATTGTAGCGATTGAGAATTTTTAACTATTTCAAGGAAAAAAATTTATTTTAAAGATTGAAGGGTTTAATTAACTTGTCACGTTGCTATGATACCTCTAATATTTTAAGTTATTTATTTGGTCACCATAGTATGCTGCCTATCATTTTTTTTTTACATGACGATCTAATTATTTCAGCTTAGTCCCATTATTTTGAGAACCCATGTAATAATAATTTGATCAGTTTTTTCTATTACCCATACTCACGTACACGGCCGTTTCTAAAATACGTATAAATTTTTTTTGAAGGTGGTATCCTCTCCCGTACACAAGTTGTTTACGCTTTCGAGAAATTTATATGCTAGCATGTACGTAATTGTTAATTGCTTTGTGAAAATTATTTGTAATTGAAGGTAATCACTACGAATATTTGTGATTGAAAGTAATTACTAAGATTATTTGTGATTGAAGGTAATCACTAGAATAAAAGTATGTCGATTGATCACCGATTTACTTTGATTTACGGCTTTTGCATGTTATGTTAATGTTTGTATATAATTGTCTCATTAGTATGTGTACATACTACCGAGTGTTTCTTCGAAATGCTCACCATAATCATACATTTCAGATTGACGAGCTTGGCGGGAGGCATGATGACGGATGGCACTGATTATTACCATATGTAAATTATGTTTTATCTTGTTTCTTCAATGAATTCAAATGGACCAACGACTTTAGTATTTTGTTCAAGGGCTAACTTTGTAAAATCATTTACATTAGTTGCTGTCTTTTTTTTAAATTTCAGATTTCTTCTAACTACAAAAAATGCGATATCTTGAATTATAATAGAAATTTCAACTTGAAATAAAAAGAGGATTGAAAGCCCTGAGTTCCCTGACCATAGAAATTTGAATTACCTTCATAGCATGTCTAAAGATTTTATTAAAACTGCGACGGTGAATCACGTTTCGTCGAGTAGTCCATTTCATTGTATCATTTGACATAGCAACTGAAGGAGTTTGACCCTGAATTTTTAAATGGATCTTGCCTATAGGGTTAAGTACTTTATTGTAAAATCTCATGATTTTATGAGTAAGTTAAGTAGGTTAAACCATTTTTGTGCAAAAACTTAATATTTCCAACAGTTTAACGAGTTATTTGACACTAAAAGTTTGTTATCGCTATATTTTCTTTTAAAATTTTTCCACTTTCAAGTTTTGAAAAAATGAATTTTTTTCTTTCCGCACCGAAGTTTGAAATAAATTGTCAATCTTTTAACGCATTTTAAAAATTTAAATGAACTGCAAAAGTTAGCAGATGATGAATTAATAGTGCTTTGGGTATTAGGATCTAGGGTGTTACATACATATGTGCCTACTTATGTTTTTTGAGTATATATGAAGAGAGTAAAGACTTTCTTTTTTATGAAAGTTGTATAAGTAAATATTACTTTTTGTACTGTATTGAGCTTCCTATATATAGAACTCACGCCAAGCTGACGTGACAAAGAGCAGCAATGATCACATGGGACAGTGTCCTAAAATTTTCATAAATTACGGAGGGAATCAGGATTAATGGGGAACCGTTATAGCGAATCTTTCCAAGAACAGAGAATTATAGTTATCTATCGATTGCCCCTCATGTAGTATTGGGCGATAACGTGTAGAGTGATTGCTTGTTTGTGCTTCACGACCCATTTATCCCAGTGTTATGCAAATGTTATTCAATCGACTATGGGCATGATCTATTATACACACGCTTACCTTCACGGGCGATCGTAGCATGTGTAGCTTAACCACATTTGCCTCAATATAGTGTTCTCAATCCTACTAGTACGATGGCACCATCATGGGTTGTTCTTCGTTCTGATCCTCTCCTCAATCGAGGTACATGGGTGTTTAATCAGTTAGGTGCTCGTGGATAAACTCTACTAAATGTGGTAGCATCAACTAAAAATAAAATGCACTACATGGAATCCTCGGATTAATAGTATACATACACAGAAGCACATAAGCGTTAAGACTGTATATATACACAGAAAAAAACTAGGATTAGATTCAGTGCATTAAACTAGACCCTTAGCTAGGCACTATATTGTATTGATCAAGATGCATAATTCAGTTCACTACACTTAAAAAAATATTGAATGAAGGGAACTTATCGGAAAAATGATTCTGAAGCTGCCTTTCTTGTTAAACCAAGTAACCTATTCACCCCCCTCATCTGCTTCTCTGAATGAGCAGAAACTAACTCGATATCCTTTCGAGCTCTCTCTCTATCCAAGCCTCACTATTTACTACCTTCACATCCATGGTTTCTTTGGACTTCTTATTTGTTATTCTTTCGAGTTTCCTCCTCTTTATTCTCCCTCTAATTCGAGTTATATCAATCTTGCAACCTGATTTTTGACCAGAGTCTCCTCTTATCAGCTCATGGTCACCACTGACTTCAATGACACTATCCATACTATCAAAATCACCAACCCGGCACTGCTCAGTTTTTTTCACATCAGGACATGGCCGTTTCCGGTTGCTTTTGGCAATTGCAGAATCGGAGTTCTCTCCAGCATATGTAAATGGGATCTTTCGCAAATCTTGCACGACGACTGAGCCACTTGATATGCATGATTCTGCACTGCCCGGAGCCATAGTTATATCAATATTCTGATAACTTTCTTCAACTAACGCAGTGGTGTTAGCTGATTTCTGATTAGAGTCTACCATTATCAGCTTCTTGTCACAATCCTCAACAACACTATTTGCACTAATAGGCTTACTAATTTAATGGTGCTCAGTATTTGTTATGGTATCATGCGAATTACCAAAGAAAAAAAGAAACTGAAAAATCAATTACCAAAAAAACGGAAGAAAACATTTTCCTTCAAAATTAAGAAAAGAGGCGCATGGGGGGTGGGGAGGGAAAACGAATTCCGGGGAAAATAATTGCTATCAAACACTACAAAAGGTATACAATTGTTAAAATTTGGGGTTCTATCTTAAAAGGTCAATCTTGTTAAGAGGAGTAGCCCAAGATCTTTATTAATTGGTCCGTGTCAACATCATTTATCGATGTGGGATATATCTCTTAACACGCCCTCGCAAAATATTGGCTCATTTGAGCAAACCAATCTTGAAATCCACGTGCTCATTTTAGAGTCTTAACGGGATCGAATCGCTCGTTGGAGTATAATGAGCTCTGATACCAGGTTAAGATTTAAGGTTTCATCTTAAAATGTCAATCTTGTTAAGAGGAGTAGCCCAAGATTTTCATTAATTGGTCCGTGTTAACATCATTTATCGATGTGGGATATAGATCTCTTAACAAAAATGAAAAACATTTTCCAACTTCCAAGGAAAATAAAGGGAATCAAATGGGGTCTAAATAAGGAAAGTTGCCTATAATTCGGGACATATGAAAAAAGTAAGAATGTCTTATCTTTTATGGGATGAATGGAGTAAAAAACTAACCTTCCAATTTTTTGGGTGAAACATCAAATTGCATCCACAAAGCATTCCCATTTTCCGAAGGCATTATCATCTTCTAAAATTTCACAGCAAGGCAAAGAGAACCTGCTGCTATATAATGTGGTTTGTACTGCACGCAAAGTGTCGTGCGGACCCTAAATGTTCCATACAGAAAAAGATTTACAGTCAGAATCAGAAGAGATAGAACATAAAAATCTTCAGTGATTTTTCATTTTTTGGAAAATGATAATGAAATTAGAATGCCACATGAATAATTACGAAACATGATATATGATGATACTCTAGAAACATCAAGAGTGAAAGAAAAGACAACTACTATTCATTCACAAAATTCCATGCTACTTTCACCACCTCATCTGAAAGTTTCAACTTCTTCATAGCTGCAACAAGTGGCTTATAAAGGTGTTCAATATTGAGTTCAAAAGCAACAGTAACTCGTAGGAGCCTCTCCCCCGTTAAGATTAATTCCTTCTGCTTATCGTAAACTTCTTGCTTCAAGAAACAAAAGAAAGTAAGCATCACGATTTCCTCAGATACAAAACCAAAATTATAGCATTAAAGCAGCAAGCATGTCATACCCTCTCCCTGATTCTTTGTGAAGCTGAAGGATCCCATTTGTACATTAACTTATAAGCCATAATCAGAATATCTTTCAAACGACAAGGTGTGTCATCTGCTTTGCTGCCAAGGAACATGCTAGAATTTGCAACCGTCTGCAAAAAACAGCAGCTCATACCTCGTGAGTGTTTAAGAAACAGTACTGAATACACTTTGGACGAAGATCTTCTACCCTGCCTTGGTTTCTAGATAACAAAAGGGAACTGGCAGAGTCCGGTTTATCATTATCCTTAAAATCCTAATTTATCTCATAGAGAGGACTTCTATAAATTAATAGTGGGTGCACACGACCACTTATTACCTGCAAGGTTCAAAATGCTTGTATCAAATATGAACTTGTAGTAGTCTAAAATCACATTGTAAATAATCTTTAGCAGACAGTAAGAATAGGGTAAAGAGTAGTTACTTCTACCTGCCAATGATTCTTTGAATGGGATTGATGCATATTAAACCGGTGGCACAACATCATTGCAGTATCTATAGTCACCTGCGGCCTGATACTTACGGTAGTGTCATTTCCCGTCTCAAGCAATTGGAACAAATCAGAGGGGAGAAGATCTTAGAAGCAAGGGGAGAAAGAGGAAAAGATAACAAAACGAAAAAGAATTGTATTCAAGACGTGGCAAGCAAATGCTGTTAGTCAATCCGACGTCGAGGCAGGATAATGATGAAACCACAAAAAATCATGCCTGTAACTGCCATCACAAATGTACAAATTATATAAGCAATTGACACATATAAGCTGAATCAAATTGGTCTTACACTTTAAGCTCCATGCCAAGCTCTTGTAAATATGAACAGTATAATTGCCACAAATGTGACTCTTTTTCGCTACTGATGCCATCCTTCCTTGATGGAGAACGATCTAATTCTTCTCTGGTGAAGTACCATTTGGGTTTAGAAGAATGATGTTCGCTCCGCAAGTACATCCCTGCTGCATTGGCAAGAACCAATAGACGGCTTTTCTGCCATGATTTACTGCTCTTATCACGAGAGTAAAAAGACAGAATAGAATTGCACGGGGGGCGGAGCCATGTTCAGGCACTACTGTGCACCAGAAGAAAGGCTTTCCGTTTCTAAAACTTGTTAAATACCAAAAGTCAAATTTGGACTTTGATAAGAAAAGAAAGACTTTTCATTTCGTTACACGAAGAAGTTTAACTTTGATTAGAGAAGATTTGGACTGCATCATATTACCATGTGATCGCATGGTATACTTGGCTACAACGTATGGTATACTGCTTGAATTTGGTAGTGAAATATTTGTTGCCCTTGAGGTCACACCACTAAAGTCTAGAGATCATGAGGTTTGACAAGTTTTCATCCTTTCAACTTGGTCTTTATATTTCTTTTTTGGTTCGACTCGAGTCCCTTCTTATTTCATCACGGGTCTTTTTTATTTCAAAATTTGTTTAATTTTTTGATCTTGATCCTCCACAATCATCTATAATTGATCTGTTTCAAGTTTCGAAATATTGTAATTTAGTTTACAAAATCTCCAAGTATTGAATTTAGCCCCCAAAACTCGTGAATTTCTTCATATTGCTTTCTCAATAATTTTTATTGATCAAGTGCAATCGAGATGGTCTTCAATTGTCTTTAATCAACTCCAATTTAATTTATTCTTAATTATATCACCACTCGAAATGTACATAAAACTATGTAGTAATTTGTTTCTCTCCTTTACCTAAAGTGGATTTTGTTAAAATATATTGATAATAAAACATTTCCATGGAGAATGTCGTAAATACGTTCTTAAGTTGGAAATGACATATATAAAGAATGAATTAATAACGTATTCAAAAAAAAAATTTCGGGGGCAGCTCACCTCTAGATCCCCCTAGTCCGACGGACTAGCTCCACCCCTGATTGCACCAATAGTTCGAATTGAACGTTACCCAACAACAAAAAGGACGAACTAAGCTCTGCAATCTGCATGACAAAAATAATTAAATAAATAAAACAACGTGCATTAAAACGTAATGTGGTGCGCATATATTTCTTTCTTACCACTAAATCTATTGAACATAACAACTTTTTCGCATAGGAATCTTGCCTAATGCAAATAATATATCCTTCTTCTAGACTAACTGATACGAACCCAGCCAAGAATATATCTAAGGAACCCACGAACAAGTTGAAACTAACCCAAGAAAGCTAGAAATTACGTCTCGCAATAGCAACTCGACCTATACCAAGAACTAAGATCACGCGTTAGAGATCTAACTCGTTAATTACTCGGAACAAGAACCGTGAAGTGGGAACGCCACAAAAGGACTGCGACTCCTTTTGATAAGTTGAAGATATAAGTCTTTAAGTCACCAAGAATATTGAAGGAAAAAACTCACAAAGTTGTATTAATTCTCAATAATGTCAAAAGTCTTCCTTTACAATGTAGAATAAAATCCTATTTATACTAAAGTATGGAAAAAAACCCTAGGATCTACTTTAAACCGGAAATAATTTGAAAATATTGCAAGAATCATAATAGAAAAAGAATTCTAACTAATTAAGGTAATTCGTGAAAAAATAAATTTCTTGTGCAGAATTTGGCCCTTGCGGTCGCATGGTTATATCCTTTGCGGTCGCATAAGCAAATTGAATTTGCACATTTCATTCTTGGGTTATAACTATGCAGCTGCATGGCTTTTTGAATTATGCGGCCACATTTTTAATTTTACCTTCATTTTGGCTTCTTGTTTTGATCGCTCTCCAATCCTTTTCGGCTATCAATTCCTTCACAAGACTTGTCCAATAGCTTGTCAACTCCAGCATTTTGGACTCCATAGCTCGATTACACGATTGGGTGGCTTCTTTGGCTTGATTCGAACCCCGACTCCTTCCCGACCTTGACCTTGACTCCTCCTCAATGCACTTCGATCCTTCGCCCGCTTGATGCCTCATTGGGATCACATTAGTAACAATCGGGACCGTGACAATAATTACTTGGATCGCAGGGATCCAAATCCGGTAAAATAATCAAGATAGATAAGTCACAAGACTCTTAACCATTAATGGTGAGAATCCGCCAAAGGTCCAAAAAAAATGCAGATTATTGAATAACACAAATCAATCAGCTACGGAAAGAAAGGACTAACTTTGATATTTGAAATCACGGGAAATTACAAGATAATAGAGAGAAGTTTTTAAATTACAAAGAAATATAAAAACTATCTTGAAGAAGATGAATATCACTTATTTCACACTTGAGGAAAACGGATGAAATGATTCTCTTTTTAAAGATAAAGAATCCATATTTGAAACAATTAAAGCATCTTGAACGATATCTTGATTTGAATTTGTCTGCCACTTGGGAGCCACGTGAAAAAACCTTTCTTCACATGAGAGAATCCTGAAAAACTTTTCTTTCTTTGCTCGAGCACGTGAAAAACTTTATTTTGAGCACTTGAGAGAATCTTGAAATACTTTCTTCACTTGAACACGTGAAAAACTTTACCTATATATATTTTTTTATCAAGAAGCACAACCCCTCCACATTTATATATGATATTCATACTAACCTTTTCAACAAAGTTAAGAATAACTTGTGCGACATTAGCTATCATAAATTAAAGTTTTTAAAAGGAAACTTTAATTGAAATTATTTTCTTGAATTTCTCTATGTTCAATGCAGAAAATTAAAGATTCTGGATTGCTTAATCCTCTAGCCACCAAAAAGACATAATTTAAATTATTTTTTACCAAAAAATGGAAAAATTAACCACCATGCATTCAAATTACAGAAAAACCTAAACAAGGGAAATAATGAGAACAACGATTTGGAGAAACAATTTATCCCAAATCATGAATAATTATAAGCTTCTGGTATATATCAAAATTACGATAGATCAATAAATAAATACACACAGTACTTGCGAAACATGTAAAGAAAAAGAACATACGAGGAAAATTTGATTAATTTGATAATCACTTTGATTTTGTCGTTCGAACAAGGGAACAGGCATTGAATCGAGACTTTTAATGACTTTTTT
Organism: Fraxinus excelsior; assembly: GCA_019097785.1. NCBI lineage: Eukaryota > Viridiplantae > Streptophyta > Magnoliopsida > Lamiales > Oleaceae > Fraxinus > Fraxinus excelsior. The sequence continues at coordinate 5,327,809 of CM032634.1, read as the reverse complement.
GGGGATTAAAAAAATTTATGGGTATTCAGTATAGAGTTTTGGATTCTCTCTAAAAATATTGGTGTATTCAATTATAACTCTTTAGCAGTCCATTATAAAGTTTTAGGGCATCCAAATTTTAATAACTTTTACAAAAGTTTCCATGATACTAACTTTTAAACAGGGAGTACTAAAATGAAATCTCAAAATTTATTTCTTATTAATTATAAGATTTTGGGAGACTTTCACAATAAAATTTAATTTTTTAGTTTCTATTTTTCTTTTATTGTTTATTTCTATTTTCTATGAAAAAAATTAAATTGTATTCTTATAAATTTTTTTGTCTTTTCCATTCATTTTTTTTGTGAAAAATATCTATTTTTAATTAAAGTATAAAATTTTATATAGATTAATTTATAATTATATTTATAATTTTTTATTTATTCTTTAAATGTATATTATATTAATAATACTGAATATTAAATTTATTTTTTATTATAATAATAATAATAATAATAATAATAATAATAATAATAATAATAATAATAATAATTATTATTATTATTATTATTATTATTATTATTATTATTATTATTATTAAAGGTTTATTCTTTTTAAAATACTTTTTTATTATATGAGGAATGAAATGTGAAGGAGAAGTGGAATTATGGGAACTAACATCTTGTATATGATAATTTCACACCATTGCATTAAATTCATATGGAATCTATTTCAAATAAAAAATTTCAAAAGTTTTTTGTAATTCTACAAAAAATTATAAAAGTTTTAAAATGAAAGTCTATAGAAGTTTACAAAAGACTTCCAATAATTTTATACAAATTAATAAAAAATTCACGAAATCCACAGAAATCATCAATTAAAAAAAGTTCATCATAATTTTCAAAAGTTCCAATTGAATACACCACCTAATTTTCTTACGACATATCTAAAAATTATTTGTTTGAATTTCTTTTGACAAATAATGTTATTGTCTCTCTATGACATAGTTGGCAAGCATTGCTCAATGTCCACCGACTTCACACTTGACATAGGGATGACAATGGGGCGGGGCGGGGCGGTTACCCCGTTTACTACTCCGTTTTTATTTTTTAATAATTTATTTTTATTTTTATTTTTCTCATTCATTAGACTTAGACAAATAATTTTAATTGTCATTTTCTGTTAGAACTAATGAAATTTCGTGAAAATTTTTCATTTAAAGTATTGTATTCTAAAAAAAAATGAAGCAGGGCACCCTTTACCTGTCCCCTCCCTGCGGCAAAATTTCCCATCCCATCCCATCCCATCCCCGACCCGAATACCCGATTAAGCGGGTTATCTTCGCACTGTTCGAGGCAGGACCTAGCGGGTATTGAGTTTGTCGAATTTTTTAGTCATCCCTAGCTTGATAGCAATTTACTCGCATGCTAGTTAATTTTATATTTGTAATCTTACTAATAAATTGAGAAATGTCTCTCACTGTTGCAATATTATCGCCCAGCCAAGTTTAAATTCAGTCCTTAAATCTGTGTTCTTAATTATTGTGAGAATTTTTTTTCGCATTTTCACTCCTTAATCTTGGTCTTTGCATTGATTGTCCGAATTGCTTTTAGCCATATGCCATAACTCATAAGATTCGACTTGTCATATTTTCTCACCTTAAATTATCAATTTTAAATAATTCATTTATTGATATTGGAAATATTAATGAAATCAATACAATAAATTCTGATGTTTATTGTTTACACATGGGAATTACAACATTCGAATAAGGAGTATGGTGACCCAATTAAGAAGTGGGCTATGGCTCATCAAATTTAGTTATATATTGGCATTGGTAATACGCTGAAATAAAATAAAGGGAAAATTACAGAGACGAATTACACTCACCCCTACTTTTAAATTACCATTTTCAAAAATCATGAATCAAGTTTTATATTACAAAAATCAGGTTTTAATTAATAATTTAAAAACATTTTTTATTTTTATTTTTATATCTATTTACAATAAATTAATTTATATATACTCCCCTCATCCCATCTATCCCAAACCCTAAAATCAATTAACCAATTCCCTCTCCACTCTCAATTCCTCCTTCCGTCTCTCTGCTCGCCGTCGTCGCCGTCACCACCATCACGATTGTCGGATTGTCTTCCTATCCTCTCCCCCTCCCGTCTTCTCCGTCGCCTATACCTCTCTCTCTTCGCGACGCAGCTCTATCTTCTCCCCTCTTCTTCTTGGACTCTAGCGCCGACATCTAGTGATATTAATGGCGGTGTGTTGCCGCCTGTTTACCAAATGACAAATCTTTTAGGCACTCGCAGTTGCTATCTCTACTCCCTCAAAACATAGTCACAACAGATAGACCTATGGCGTGGTGCACTGATGCAAGGAGCTTCCATTTTTCGACAATCGATGTCGGAGCGCTACGTAATAGGGCCCCACAGACGGCGCCTTTCGGATGTGTATCATTTGCTGGTGCTAACATCCTTTCCCTTCGTCATCTAGATCATCGCTTTAACCGTTTGTTGTGGTGGTTGTGGTAGTCACTGGCCAAATCTGTTGTGGTGGTTGTGATAATAGCAGATATGTTAGGTGTGTGTATGGGTGCGGCGGCGGCACAGTTGGGTGTGTGAGTGTGGGTGGGCGGTTGGGTGTCGGTGCGTGAGGTGGCGGCCGTAGTTTCGTGGTGTTGAGATCGTGGTTTTTTGTGGTGAATGCGGTTTTGGGGGTGGTGGGAGGGTGTGATGTTTGATATGTTGATGTTGGTATTGGGCGACGACGGTGGTGGTGCCACTAGTGGGGGTAGTGGCGAAATGGTCACAAATGATTTGGTGGTGGTCACAAATGATTTTGTTGTATGTGACCAATAATTTAGTTGGTTTGTGATCAATAAACAATATGTATTGAATTAGGTAAACTGTGATCAATACATGTTGTGTGATATAAATATAATTTATATTCAATTAATGTGATGATTGTGACCATAAAATAAGTAGTGACTTTTAATTTTTGTAATTTGTGACTGAACAAATTGTAACCTATAAAAATTTTAAATTATGACCTAAGTTTTTTTTGTCGGAGTTGGAACACTTACCGGAATAGGAACTGTCGTAGGTACAAAGTGGCGGCGGAACGGTAATCGAAATAGTCGTCGGAATCAAAGAAGTCACCGGAACGATCACCGGAGAAGAGCTGTGACCGGAACGATAGCTGGAATAGTCTCCGGAGCGGTAGGGGTGGTTGAGGTTGGGTTGGGTAGGGTAGGATAATTATATTATATTAGAATTAAATATTTAATAATAAATTGATTTAATAATTCATTATTTCATAAATTAAAAATTTAAAAACCTGATTTGTGAAATTTGAAACTTGTTTTTTTATTTTTGAAATGGTTTAAAATAAATACCTTAGAAATGTATTATTCCCAATTACAAATCTAAGAGATTAAGTTTAACCCATTTCAAAATTAAGAAATGGAAATTACATGGAACCAGAATTTTCAAGTTAACATTTCAAAAATCATATTTAAAGTTTATTTTTACAAAAATTAGATCATAATTAAACATTTAAATATTAACAATAATATTTTAAAACTAAATTAATCTATCCACACAAACCCTAATTAGTTCTCTCTCTCTCTCTCTCTCTCTACATAATTAAACATTTAAATATTAATAATAATATTCTAAAACGAAATTAATCTATATACCCACATCTATCCACCCAAACCTTAATTAGTCTATCTCTCTCTATGGCGCCAGCGAAATGCAACATGACACCACAGCGACACGAGCGACGGCGACGATGTCATCTTGTGTAAGAAGATTTGAAAGCGACAGTTTTCAACAGTGGCAATGATAGTGAATCTGCTTGTGGTGTGGTTGTGGTGTTGATGTTGTTTGTGGTGGTAGTAGTAGTGGTTTCGTGTGGTTTTGGTGTTATTGGAGGATTTTCTTGGTTGTGTAGATAGAGGTGTGACGGTGATGTTCGATATGGCGACGGTGAGCGTGGCGATGAGTTGATGATGTTTTTCTTTTTTGTGCAAGTGAAGGCCGTGGCGGTAGACGATGGTGATGGTAGTGGCGACGGTTATCTTATCTCTCTCTATTCTCTTTTCTCTAGTCTCTATACTCTCAAATTGAAACTGTCACGCGCTGTAGCAACCCGTTTGATGTGAGCGTCGCTGCTGAGAAGGCGAGTTGTAGTGTAGCGAAGTGAAGTGAAGCGGATCGGCTCCGTAGTGGTGGTGGTGCTATAGTCGCCGTCGTAGAGTGACTTCACCCCTGCCAAAGCTACAGTTGGTAGTGATGGTGGTGCTACAGGTGGTCGTGGATCTAACAACAACGATGTGCGGTGATTGGTCGCGGTGATGGTGGTGGTACATGTGGTAGCGGATCTAACGATGCGGTGAGGTGTTGGTACCGTGATGGTTTTTTGTTGATAGGTTTGTGAAGGAGTGTATGGTGGAAATGGAGTTGTCGTGGTGGTGGTAGTGGTGGAGGCGGCGACGACAACGGCTGTAACATGATGGTAGTTGTAGGAGTGTTGGACAGTTTTAGACCTGTTTTGTTGGTGTTGGCAGTGTTGGTGATGTGGTTTTGATGATAGTGGTGGATCTTGCAACAATGATGTGCGATGGTTGGTGGCGAAACCAGTGGGGGCGGTAAGGTATTGGTACCGTGATGGTTTCTTGTTAATAGGTATGCGAAGATGTATAGGTTGGATATGGTAGTTGTGGTGGTGGCTGAAAATGGTGATGGTGATGGCAACGATGGTGGAGGCGATGACGACGATTGTGAGGTGATGGCGGTTGTGGAGTGTTGGCGGTGCTGCTTAGGTGGTGTTGGCGATGGTTGTGACGGTGCCGACGGTTATGACGGTGACGATGACAGTGGTCGTTGGTGGGATGAGATGGGGTGAGGTGTTTGTAACCAATTATTTGGTTGATTGTGGTCAATAATTGGTTAATTTGTAACAAATAAATAATATGTGACCTAAAAATTGTAATTATGACTCACAATTTATTAAGATGTGATTGAGAAATTAATGTGACCAATTAATTTGATAATTTGCAATAAATAAATGAGTTGTGACCAATAAAAGTTTTGATTTTGTGATTGATAAATAATTTGTAACTTATAAAATTATTAATTCGTGATCGAAAAATAACATGTGACCTATAAAATTATTGATTTGTGATTGAGAAATAAGTTTTGGCCAATAATTTGATAAGTTGTGATCGAGAAATTAATTGTAACCAATTAATTTGATAATTTGCAATGAATAAATGAGTTGTGACCAATAAAATTTTCGATTCGCGATCGATAAATAATCCGTGACCTATAAAATTTTGATCTGTGATCAAGAAATAATGTGTGACCTATAAAATTTTTGATTTTTAACCAAGCACTACAAAAAATAACCGATTTCGCGACAAAAAAAATGTTGTCGCAAAAATTAGGATTTTATTGCATAAGTAATTTGATGATGATAATATATTTGTTGCGGGTATTGTAGCGCTATATGAGTTACAGATTGTATTTTGCGATGATTTTTGGCCATTAATCACATTAACAAAATTGCGACACTATTTGTTTGAAGCAAAAAATACGAAATTTCAACACAATATTTGTAGTCATAATATCGTCGCAAAGCATATATATTGCGAAAAAATTAAAGGGCGACAAGTTAGTTTGTCGCAGAGAATATTCCAATAAAAATTTTGGGCGAAAAATATTTGCCGCAAATATTATATCAAAGGTATAACTTTAGTTACTTATTCTATTTTGCAACAAGTCAAGGACACATGCTCATAGTTATATATCTTTAATAACAAGTCATTTTTGTAGTGAAATATGATTTACAATATGTTTGAAGTGTTGCACAATATATATTTTAAGATAATATTTGTAGTTAACTTTATTATGCAACAAGTGATGTTTGTAATTAAATTTATTCTCAACACAAAAATATTTTGGTGTCTTGTTTCTCTCAAGCTTTTGACGACTATCACTATTATTTGTTGCAGCTTCTCACATTTCACAATAACTTTTAATGTTGTCATATTTTTTTGGTACTGCCTTTTTTGTATCAATTTTTGCGACAACTTTTCGTATATCGTAAAATATATTGTTGTAAAATCACATTTTTGTTGTAGTGAAGAAAAAATTGTAACCAATAATTTGATAAGTTGTGACCGAAAATTAATATGTGATTAATTAGATAATCGTGACCAAATTGCATATAATTGTGACACTAATATATTCAATTAATAAAATATATATTTAATAAATTAGTTTATAGATAAAATTTATAAAAAAAAAATTGATTTTTAAAATTTGAAACCTTGTTTTCTTAGTTTTGAAATAGATGATATTTAACCTCTTAATTATGAAATTTTCCCAATTAAAAAACAAAATTTATTATTTCAAAAATCAGATATTAATTAAATTTTATTTATGAAATAATTAATTAAATAGATATTTTATTAATTAAATATATTAATGTCACAATTCTATACTATTGGTCACAAATGGTTGAATTAATTGACAAAAATCATTTTTCGGTCACAAATCCAATATTTTATAGGTTACAATTTATTTATCGATTACAAATCACAAATTTTATAAGTCACAATCAAATTTTTTAATCACATATTATTTATTGGTCGCAATTTATGTGTCATATGTTATTTTTTAGTCATATGATACCGAAATTAATGGTTATAATCTCAAATTATTGGTCACAAATTATTTCTCAATCACAAATCAAAAATTTTATAGGCCACAAATTATTTATTGATCACAGATCAAAAATTTTATAGTTCACAATTTATTCATCAATTACAATTCACAAATCTTATAAGTCGCAACTTATTTAACGATCACAAATTATCAAATTAATTGATTACAAATTATTTTTCGATCATAACTTAACAAATTGTAAGTCACAATCACATTTTTTATAGTACATATTATTTATTGATTACAAATTAACTAGTTTATTAGTCATAATCAACAAAATAGTTGGTCCCACCCCACCCTACCCCACCCGTGAACACAATGTTGTCGTCGCTGTTGCCACCACGACAACAACGACGTTCACCATCACCATCACAATCACAATTACAATCACAATCACAAATACTCTTCTTTCCACATCCATCCCCAACCCCATCCCCATCCCCCGCCCCAATCACAACCATCAATCACCACCATCAGTGTCGACGTTGTCGTCGCCTACATCAAACACAACCAACAATACACACCCCACAAAATAACAAGTATTGCCAACATGACCACAACATCACGAGCACCGCCAACACAAAATCACTACACAACCATTGTAAAACCAGAGCCAAAATTTGCACCATCACCGCAACAGCCCCTCGTTTAAATAACACCCACAAAACCCTGGTAAAGCAACAGATCGAAGGAAGAAACAACCACAAAACATTGCGGTGGTCGCGACACAAAACATCATAATGGACGAGCGACGATCACAAGCCACCACAAAACATTGCATCGGCTGAGCAGAGGAAGAAACCACAAAAGAACGCTCCACACAACATTGCGAAGGAAAAAACTACTTCGAAGTAGCACATCAACGATCACATGCTGCTTCTCGCAACGCTGGTGTGGGACTGCGATGGAGTATATAGAAAATGGAGAAGTGGAGGAGGGAGAGAAGGAAAGCAATGGCAACACCGCCGTAGAGGTTCCACTCGAGCTGTGCAAAACGTGGTGCCAGTAGTAGTGGTGTCGACAGCGACTACGGATGGCTAGAGAGAATATAGAGAAAAGAGAGAAAATGGAGATGGTAAAATAATTATGATTTTGGTGTGTATAGTTGGATAGAATGAATATTTATATTTAAATTTGTAATGTAGTTATTAATATTTCAAAATTTTAATTATCATCTGATTTTTGAAATAAAAACTTGTAAATCTGAGTTTTGAAATGGAAAGTTTAAGATTTTGGTAGAATGTAATTTCCATTAAAATAAATAGACCCATTCATCATTATTATATAGTGAAATTTATTTCTGATGGACAAGAATAATGTTATCTAACACCAGTTGTGCTAGACCACCAATATATGTGGCAACACTTAAAACCATTTGTATTAGAGCACCAGTAAATGTGTCAACACTTTATTGATTCAACTAAATGAATTGTGTGACATTACATTTAAATGAATCTATCATTTGATGTCATACAATTTTTATTTAGACTGATGCTTGAATAACATCGCTCTTTTGACAAACGTTAGCAAAAATTTCAATAATTTAGAAAATAAATCCATTATTTTAAACTAGAAAATAAGACTTTAATTCGCTTGAAATAAGACTTTATTGACCAAATTGACAAAATACATATGTTTTGCATATTTTATGAACTATTATGAAATGACATGATTTTAAGCTCTTAACTAATTAAATAACATGATATAGAAAAATATTAGTTTTATTACTAAGTAATTACACTATCTATTTATGATTAAACAAAAAATAAGAAGCAATGTTTTGTCTCACATTTGATTATCAAATACTTTTATTCAATTGAGCTATTTAAATATTATCTTGTTTTAGTCCCCCTTTCTTTTCTTCAAAAAATTGCACTTTGTAATAGTGTTATGATGTAGAATGCATGATTATAAGGAGTTTTTTTTTTTTTTTTTTTGGAATTTGAGTGTCATATTATTTTAGTGTAGAACGTGAGGTTGTAATGTGGTCTAATAATTGTTGAAGAATACATTTTGATGAAAAAATGAGGCTCAAACAAGTGCTATGTATATCAAAGCTTCAACAATATTCTTCCTTAGATTAATTTATCATTTTATTATCGCTCGATAAAGACAAATAAATAACACTTAATTCATAAATTATTTTTCATTAACAAATTTATGTTAAATTAAAATGACGTAGGATTGGTTGAATGTCAATGTATTATATACATTATTTTGTTATTTATTTATCTTAATCTTTATTCAAGCTTTTTACATGACAAAGTAATTACATACCCTTAAAGAACAATAATTTTAAATTTTTTTTCCCTTCTGAGAAATTTCATCATGCCTATATGATATATTTTGTACACCAAAGTAAATATTATTAATTGAGATTCGAGATCCATTTGTACTTTTTTCAAAGGTGATGGACCTAGCTGCAATTTTTCCTATTTAAAATCAATGGCGTATCAATCTTTTTACAAAAGGACCAATTGCGCACAAAACACACCATTTTTATTTTGTTAATGCAAGAGTCAGCGACAAAATCTAAACAATCTTTAAAATTAGATCTTGGATTTGTCACTGTTCAAATAACTATAGATTCAAATAAGAAAATAATTAAAAAAAATGAAAATGGTACCAGGATTATTAAACTAAAAGAAAAGAATGTTAGCACGCGTAGGCACTTGTCATCACACAAATTCTTTCCTAGATATTGAGAATCTTTCATGTGGATCTACGAATTAATCCAGCACTAGCCTAGTGCCCTAACATATATGATATGTATAGAGGTCAAACTTCAACTTTTTAAAGTAGGGAATATTATTCATCATCACTTTCGAGTCTATTCACGTATTTACTATGACAAAGATGTGTCAATTTTAAGTTTTAAACGTACGATTGACTCTCGAGAGAGAGAAGCAATATCTTTAGGTCAACCAAATATATCACAATCCTGATAGCAAAATGATCTAAGACATATTTGAGGTTTTTAGTAAAAGTATTAATCAACTTAGCACTTGTGTGAATGAAGTGGGGGCTCGATTGCAATTTCAAATGTTTTGTGGAGTGACAAATTATGACATAAAAGAGAAGCACCGTCCCATCAAATCCATGTTTTTGTTTTTTACAAAGATGCTTTTGTCCTTGAAAAACAAGGATGATGATTGAACATGTTCAAAGACATGAAAATGATGAACAGATTGACTTGACATCATCTGTTTGGTTTTTTTTTTTATTTTCAAAATGTTCGATCATGTGTCGACGAGCGTCTCTCCTATTTTTGAGCATGTTTGTGTAGCATAATTGATTATGCACGCTTAGTGAGGGTTACAATTGGTAATTTAAAGAAACTTGTAGATAGGGTTGTCAACCTACTCCTACTGCAACAGTTGATTTTGTGGTAAAAAAAAATATCAGATTATGTTAAAACTCTCATTAATATGTAGACCAACCAAGGGTTAAATAAATGAAAAAAAAGAATATATTAAAAAAAAAAAAAAAAAACTAATAACTATCTAACCTTTGAGTTTCAGTCAGTGTGCCGACAAACGAGTGATGAGACAATAAGCACTAGGCTAATAAATTATACAGTCAAGGACGATAATGATGTTAATTTAACCCAAAAGTGAAGCTAATGATAAATTTCACTTGTTGTCTATAATGTTTTTGAAATGATTAACGCTATTCTTTCCATTTACATACTTATCAAAGATTGTGCATGTACTTTACTAAATTAGAAAATTCGGGACGACGAGTCTCGACTTGACTACTTGGAGCTCTCGAGTCTTGACGAGGGTGGGAGTGGAGCCTTGGAGGTGTGAAGACGACCTATGGCTTGAATTATGGATAAGTGATTTCTCTATTCTTTTCCTTCGTCCTATTGTTTCCCTTTTCTTTTTCAATTTTTTTTTTTTTGAGGTAAGTGCACTTTAATGGACTAAAATACCCTAAAAACGGATAAGATGGTTTCATCATGTGGTCATCAGTGTGATGGTTAAGTAATTTTTTAATGAAAGACACTATTGAGGGATTAATCCCAAGTTGAGTATCGAGACGTGAGCGGTAACATTACATAAGTGAAACTTCTATTATAAGTTAAAATCTTATTCATTATATAATTATATAACACGCTAGGAAACGTTTCTAAATAGTTCAAGAACAAGACAAAATATTATTCAAATAGAAACCATTTCAAGGTTGTCTACTCCACACTTCTCACTATTTGCATCTCCATTTTCCATAATTAATGGAAATTGTGTCATGCAATATTCAAATTTATCAACTATATTCTCTGGCATTGACACAAGCACTCTAACACCATCAAATTCTCCAATGATAGGTAAAAATAAGCAGTAAATATCACTAGTTAGAGGGCCCATGTGTAGAGGCTTCCCTTCTCCAAAATCCAACTCTTCCAACCCTAATTTTGACCATTGGGATATTACCAAACTTGTCGAGAGGTTAGTCTTTACAGTTTTATCCTCCAGCAAATCTATTATGGATTTCACGTAATCATGAGTTATTGTTAATTTTGCACATTGCACAAGCTTCACCCCACTATGCAAGTTGGTCGTATCAAGTTCCTTTACCATGGTCTCTGCGCAAGCTAACACGAACCCATTTCCATAATATCCCCGTGGTAATTGTGGTATTAACTTTTTCCTCACATTACACGAAAATAAGAGCTTTACCTTAGAAGAAGGTGAAAGATCAAGTGATTTCACCCAACAACGCCACGTGTGAGAAGCCAAAACCTCGAAAGTGGTACATTTTAGGGAGGGCAAACACTGTCTCTTCAAGTGAAGAATTTGGGAGTGTGTAAAAGTTATGGATGCTGGCACAAGTGGCTGAGACTGTAAATATTGGTAAATGTTGGTGTCGATTCCAGAATTAAACTTATCAGTGGTAAATCCAGGGCAAGAGAAGGTGGCTTGTAGTGGGTTGCGGGGTTTCAACACTTGGCGACAGTGGAATGGTCTGATTGGTAAATCGGTGGTGGATTTTGTGGTCATATGGGCCCAAGCATGTAAGAATTGTGATGTACCAATACCATCACACAAACAGTGATTAATTGCGGTGCACAGAATCATTCCTCCACGTCGGAGATTCGTCACCTGTACCAATAAAGAAAAGGCCATTTTCAGTGTTAATCCCCAACCTATTAACTTTGTAGCAAATGAGTCCTCAACTTATTTATTTATCATTTAAGTCCTCAATTATTTGTCTAATGTAGATGGAAAATAGAAAAACTGGACCACGAAGTTGAGAAATTTGGGCCACCGAAGCCTATGACGGTCTTTTTGTAGAAAAATGATTAAAGACTTAAATGCCGAAAAAATAAGTAGGGAATCATTTTGCTACTAAGTCGACAGTTTTGGGACTAATGCCACAATCTCTTTTAGAGAAAAAAAAAATGTTAAATGCATAGAGAGAAAGAAAAGTAGATATATAGAGAAAGAAAAAGGATAACACAACCCCAAAGCTCACCAACCAAAGCTGTTAAAGGAACAAAAGGGCCAAAGACAATGACCAAGTTGCCATACAAAAATTATAGGGTCACCTGACTGTCATTATCCTAGATATCCCACTGGTTGTATAATTTTTCCTTTTTCAGAAATTCGAAATTACGTCTACTCTTCAAGTTCAATATATACTAGATAGAATACATGTACGCATAAGTCGAACATAAGTTACTAGACATCCGAACAATAAAATACAGTTCGACCTTTGACAAACTAGCAAAAGCAAGCTAGTAAAATGAAATGTCATATCACGTTTGTAGCCTATCTGACAAGGAAAATTGGATAAAACGTGAAATAGAAATGATATAATTAATCACCTGAATTACTAGAGGGGGAATATCCAAGAAACCTGGAGCATCAACTTTGTACAAGAGTTTCCTCCAAGATTTATTTGGCTTTTTCGAAACTTGAAGAATCTCTTCAACAGTTAAATCCATGAAGGCTTCTGCAAAAACAGCTCCTTCTCCGTTGCAGTCAACTTGGAGTTTTTGATCATTTTCTGTGCTTGTTCTTAGCCTCCCAGCCAATGGATAGTACTCCACAAGAACCCTTGAGAGTGAGCATTTCAGGGTTTCTATGTTCATAGATTTACTGAAAAGATAAAGATATTTGATTGAGAATCTTAGGAACTTTTGGTCATCAAGATTGGAGAGATAGAGCGTGTGATTTGGAGTTTGGCTGCTGGGTCGGATCAATGCGGGCTGGTTCGAATAGAAACAATCTGGTAGCTCGAAAGATTTCAACATGATTATGCACAACCGGAAATGAGAGAGAGAGAGAGAGAGAGAGAGTGGAGCTTGGAGATGGAGAATGGTCGAGTTCAATATGTAAGCCTTGAACATTGACAAAGTGGTACTATTAGATTCCTCCTAAAGGATGGATGGCTGGTCCACTGCGTTGTCAAAATGTGTAGGACCCTTTACAAGATTTGCCTGTCCGACACGTGAAAAGTTCGATTCTGGCAAGCTTTGGTTCGAATGGGGTCGTCTTGTAGACAAACCTCTTCCTATGGTCGGGCCACTTCCGACTTCAAATATTCCCTATTAGTTTAGTTTCACAGTTGATGCATTTCACGAACACAAAATGAAATGTATGTCCAATAGTTTGTGCCCATCATAATTCATAAGTAAAAGTTAAACCAATTTTATTTGAGTTGAAAAAAGAAAAAGAAAAAGAAAAGAAATTAACGTATTTTCATGAGTTAATTTCGCCACCAGCCTGTCACTACTTTACTTGTTTTTCAAATTATTAAGCTATCAAGATGATTGCCAGTGACAATCTGACACAGTGGAAATCTAATGTGAATTCCACACATATTTGCCTATTTAAATTATAAAAATCATAAGCAAATTGATTTTACAAATTAATTTCTACTAAAAGGGATAACATTGATCACCTCCAATTTTAATTATTATAACCCAATAAGTATTCGTAACTATCGTTATATTTTTTTCTTTTTTCTTTTTTGGTTGAAACAAACACGAGATCTGGAAATAGTTAATCGTACATAATTTTCAATATTGACGTATTAAAAATTTTCAATTCACATAGTTTGTCAACTGTAAAAATTATTCCTTCATTTGACAAAGTTATAAATAAAAATAATAATAAAAAATTAGTAGTTGATCTCACAAAATAATTTTTGATTTTGATTTCATTTATAACTTTGTATCCAAATGCTTCAAATATTTTATATTTTCTTTTATGACATAATTATACAAGAAGAAAATCTTGTGGGACGTACAAGTAAAATCTTTAATGACATTGACTTCGGGTTTTTCCAAATTTATTTTTTTTGTACTTTTTTTTCTTTTGATGAGTGCTATTCCTCTTGTGCCAATAAATTGGCTGCCTGGCTATAAATAATAGAGGAATTTTTGAAATGCTTGACTAATTTAATAGTGATGAGCATGGTTGTCACACAGCATAGTAATATAAAATAAATCTTTATTGCTTGGAACTAATTCTTATCATATCTTGCCTTAATTATGTAAGCAAATTCCTTCCACAATAAATATTTATATATAATTTTAGTAAACAACATTGATGTTCATAAGTAAAGAAGATGATAAGTATAAGCCCATGATGGAGGTGGAGTATCTATCGTGGTGGTGGTTGTGGGGGTGATTGGACGAGGTTAGATTTCTTTTTGTTTTATTTAAAATAAGGGTAAATGTTGGGTTGACATCACCGTCCAGAGCCTATTAATAATTGATACTTGTGTGCCACAGTTTGATGTTAGTTAACGTAACGGAATAATGTTAGTCAATGTAGTGAAATTTGAGGAAGCGATCTATATTGATATCAAACTAAAGTAGAATGATCCAATTGACACGAACTGAAATATAATGACCTGATTTGAAAATATTTTAAAGTGCAGTGATCGCGAATGAAATTAACTTAGATGTTAGTATACAAGAATTTGTTTTTCTTTCTGCTTGTGTCACTCAAGTTTTATCGATATGCATTATACAAATTAACAACTAATCACAATTCACGTTAGATTGATTAAAAAAACATGTCTTTCGTCATATAGATTTTTTGTGAAACTATTTTATATCGAGTCAAAATTGATATCAAATACTAGATGAAAAAAGCTTAATTCATTTTTCTCATTCGGGGATTTTGTGAAACAAAACTAGATTGAGTAGAAATTCTTATAGAGTATTAGACAATAAGGGTCTTTTGTTCCTCATTCGAAAATTGTGAAGAACCGAGCTAGCTTTTCTTACCAAATAATAGACATGAGTGACAAAACAAGCCTTCATTTAGCAAAGTTTATGTAGGAAAAAGATTGAGTAGGAAAAAGAAAAATCACATGCATATTGAATTGCATACAAGAATAGTCGTTTTATGTTTGGAGGTTGGGAGAATAAATCATAAATAATACCTTCAATTAGGTCTAGACTTGAAACCCGCAACCCTGAAAACTGACCCGACCCAACTCGAAACAGATCGGTTTAGGGATAAATCCAGGTCAGGCAAAATAAATTAAAAATAATTGTGGGTCGAATTGGGTCGATTTGCCTCACAAACTGACTCAACCCACTGAAACCTAAATATCCCCACGCTAATTCCTCAAACCCTAACTCCAACTAATCCTTATCAACTCCTCCAAGTTCCCCACGCTCATGGGAGACCCGTTGTGGCCGCTGCCTCTACTGGCACCACCACGACACAAAACCAATCACTCCAAAAACCATCATCACAAACTACTGAAACAAAAATGCAAGTTTAGTGACTAATTTGGAAAAAAACATTATTATATTCTCTTGGCCATACAGGTTGAATAATCACAAGTACTACTGAAGAATAGCATAGATTAAGAATTTGCTATAGTTGAAGAGCTGGAAGGATGGTTGTTTCATTTTTTATCCATTTTTTTATTCCAAAACAAATTGTAATCGAACATGGATGCTATTATTGGTGATAACAGGTGGTTGCGGAGAAGATTGTATGGTAATGGTGGTGGGTTTAGGATTTTTTTTTAAGGGTTTGAATCCGACTGCGAAGGAGAAGATCGGACTCGTGGTGTTGTAGGTGGTACTAGGGTTTCAAAGCTTTCATTTTGACATTTATTTCTTCTCCTTCTTGTCGCCGTCATTTTTCCAGTCTCCGGGGAGTTGCTGGTTCAAACCGCCATGTGTACCTTGTTCAGTTGTTCCATTGTTGTCACTAAGGAATGAAAACCTTGAGATTTGGCTTTTTGGGAATATTTGAGATAGAGGTTTTGTTCTACCCAATTCGAGTTGGGCCGATTTTGAGCCAAATCTAACCTGATCCGATCCATTGCCCACCCCGACCTTCAATGATTTTGACCATACATTATTAATTGCCTAAGATCATTTTCCTTCGAGCTGGTTGGTACTATTCCTTAATACTCTAAAACCTTTATTTTTTTTTTACACAAATATGATGTCATTCTTTATTTAGATTCATTTAATTTTCTAGCCCACGTTACACGTATAGTTGTTGAAATTAGTAATGTCAAGACAAAAGTCAATGCTTTTAGAAGTGTTTGATATACAGTGCATGTCATTTCATCTCGTCACGTCTCGTCTCGTCGTATTCAAATAGTTCCTATATGCTATGGTTAGGTTCACTAATAAAGAAAAGGGTAATTGGCGCAAAACGTCCCTACCTATGATGGGTTTTGTGGAAAACGTCCCTACGTTTGATTTTTTGGTGCAGAACGTCCTTACATTTGCATTTTCTTGCGCAAAACATCCTTTTCACCAATTTTTAACCTAAAAGGACTATTATACCCTTCTATATAAATAAATAAAAAAGAAAAGAAAAGAAAAATAAGGAATAAATTGCAATCTTACTCCTAATCTTTTTAAAAAATGCAAATGAGTCCAAAATTTATAAAAATATTAGAAAAAGAAAAAAAAACTTTCCTCTCCTCCAACTCTCTTCTCCTGATTAGATACAGAACAGGGACTGGTTTCCAAAAAAAAAATCAGGGCCTTTAACGTCTGCCCAACTGTCTAGTTTGAGCTCGGGAGTAAAGGAATCAGGCATGCCTCTATTTTTTCTTCTTCGGGGTTGAGAATCGTCGACAGTCATGGAGGCAAAGCAGCTGGTCAACTGGTCTAGGGCTTGAATCGAACAGCTGCTATCATGCGGAACTTCATGGACCCAGGGACGGAAGTGGCGAAGCAGCTGCGGCTTGCGAGACCTGAGTCGGGGGAGGTGGAGAAGGCTGAATTGAAATGGCAGCCGAAGGCTGGAGCTGCGAGAATGAAGGTTTCAATCAAGACCGACCTAACGATCCTTGGTGCCTTCCATTTACAAACCCCAATCGTCTTTTCTGTGATTGAGATTAAATTGACTTTCTGTGATTGAAATTAAATTGATTTTCTATTATTGAGAATTCAAAGATGGTGGAGATAATGAGTTAGAATTGGAAGGGGTGAACTTTCTGGAGGCTTGATGCCGAAGGTGAAGGTCAATTTTGGGGTGGTTTAGCAGCTGGAGGTGGAGGGGAATTTTCAGGTGGCATGGACGTTGGTGGCGGTGGAGGATGTGGAGGAGAGAGATTTTTTTTCTTTTTTTAATATTTTTATAAATTTTGGACTCATTTGCATTTTTTAAAAAGATTAGGAGTAAGATTACAATTTATTCCTTATTTTTCTTTTCTTTTCTTTTTTATTTATTTATATAGGAGGGTATAATAGTCCTTTTAGGTTAAAAATTGGTGAAAAGGATGTTTTGCGCAAGAAAATGCAAAGGTAAGGACGTTCTGCACCAAAAAATCAAACGTATGGACGTTTTCCACAAAACCCGTCATAGGTAGGGACGTTTTGCGCCAATTACCCTAAAGAAAATAGAGTTGAGCTGGGAGCCTTTAGTACGTATTGATAAGTGTATTTTATACATTTATTTAGACTTTTAGACTTATAAATATCGATTATTTGATCATATTTCTATTTAAATTAGTGTATATGTTTCTTATATAGATAAAACTCCATCGTGAAGGTGAATTGAGCAAAAGGAAGGTCACTTGGAGATTATTTGACCAATATAGATGGAACTAAGGAGCAACCGAGAAGCGTGGATGTGATTGGAAGTGAAGGAGTACAAGAACTTTGAATGGGGACCAACTTACACACTCTTGAAACTTGAAGGGTCTAATGAGAAGAACATCTAAGATGATGGATCAAAGTTCAAAAATTGGGGGACCAATTTGGACGTGATCAAAAGTTAGAGGACCAAAATGAAATATTTCAAACTTCTGTGGATCTAGGCTGCAATTAGTATGCACCTCAGCGGAAGCAGGGCGAAAATTACAGGCCCCTTGCAGTATTGTTATTTGTTGCCTTCGCAGCTTAGGCTGCCCAAAGTCTCGCCTAAGCGGCTCATCTGCTACTCAACTTTCGGGTACGCGATTAGGATAATTTTGGACTTCTTGAAAATCTATATAAATTAAAAAATTTACATATGGTTCGAAATACCTCTCAGTAAATACACAATAGATGATAGGGTTTGGGGCAATTTTTCAAGAAAATGAGTAGTTATCCGTACAAGATATTAATCCTTTCCTTGTTATTCTTCAAAACTCGATTACATGTTCCAACTTTTTTATACATTTTTATCTAATTATGAAGCAAATTGTTTGTTTCCCATTGAAATTGCTGAAAAGGTTACGCAAAACTTCAGATCAAAGCTTTATATTTGGATACGCTAAAAAGTTATATGTCTAAAGAAAATAAAACTTTTTGACTGCAAGATTTTGGAATAGGAATAAGATTCCTAAAATAAATAATATTGTTCAGAAAATAATTAATGATGCATTTTAAAAATAGTGTCATCGACAAATTTAAGTATGGGAATCTACTTTTCTAGATTTCAATTCATTCCATTTGGATTTATTATTAAAAGAGGATTATGCTATCACACTTCGATTTTCGTTCTTTTTTATTTTTATTCTGTAGAAATAATAGAATCCAGTTCTTATTAAGGGTGTGTTTGAACCACATTATTTTGGAAGAATGTATTCTGGAATAGTAGATTGATGAAAAATGTGTGGTTGAAAAAGAAAGAAAAATTATTGATGTGATAAAAAATATTATTTTATTGAAGAATGTGTGGTTGAAAATGAGTGTAGAAGAATGAAAATGAAAATTTTAATGTATACCAAACATGTGCTAAATTCACTTACAATATCAAGTCGAATTCACAATTTTGTACTACTCCATGGACCTAGTGTCAAGGAATTGGATCAAGTCAAGTCAACACCTCATCCAGGCCCAACACATGATCCAGCCCACAAATTCCTATAGCTAAACTCTATAGGATAAGCAATCGACAAGTCAACTTTAAGAGGATCACTGATAGAGCATTTAGATTACATACGTGGCATGAGTTATATGCACAATTAGTCCATGAACTAAACCATATGTTCCAAATTCCACCTTCGAATTTAAATTTGTTCCAAAATAACCCTTACAAATGTTCACCATTTGTCCCTAATTCTAATATGGGAAATGTCAAATGTACACTCGTGAAGAAGCATAATAGAATAATAATTTTCCAAGAAGACAACGTGTCGGGAAACAGCCCGAACTGGAACTTTCTTTGAATTTGCCTAAGTCACATCTGACTCATTGGCTCATGCAATTTGGGATCCTCATTTTGGTCAACCGGCTGTGGAAGCTTTTACTCGAGGGGGTGCTCTTGGGAACGTAGAATGTCAGAGAAATTCAAATGTTATAACTCCAGTACGTAAGGAAGGCCGAGAAAGCTTGACGATGACTTTGTCTTTAAATTTAAAAAGAGAAGGTTGGCAGTGTACATCAAGATTGACAATCTCTTTGATTTCAATAAATTTTAGGGCAGAATTCTTTTATTTAAATTGTTCAATGATGGATTTGTCAAATGACACAATTTAAACAAAGATATCAAAAATGATATACATATAGTATGATTGTTCTAATATACCGAGAAACGGAGTTGTGTTACTTGCTTAGATATTTGACGAGATCCAAAGCCTTCAAAATTAATGAAAAGGCGCTAAAAGTTTTTATGTTATAAATTTTTCGCCAGTATATGTACAGTTTATTGCTTGTAAAGTATTGTTAGTGACATTTGATTTACTTTTATGATGCGATCTATTCAAGAGTAAAATATATATATATATATATATATATATATATATATATATATATATATGTATATATATATGTATATATATTCCACGTGGCATAAGATTATTAGTGAAGACCACTGGAGTGGATTCCAAAGATTAGAAGGAATATGCCTTGTTGAACTTGAAAACGACTTGTACTCCAAATTTGTATTTTGTACACCGACGAAACTCTTATTTGTATAATATTTTAATTACTTTTAAAAAATTTAAAATTAGTTTGACTTAAATTTTTACTTCTACTCTTCGAAGAAGAAATTTTGAAGAAAAGTAGTTTTTAGAGAAAGTCATGTTTGTGTAGTAGGATAGATTTCGAAATTAATCAACTCGTAGAATAATTGTGAAATATAAAACTAATAATTAATAATTACGATAATTGTAATTGGAAAAAAAAAAAAAAGAAGAAAGAAAAAGAAATATAACACTGGCAGTGTTGTTTGCTTAATCAGTAATCACTTATCCGCACTATAGAGATTAAAGAATCAAACATTTACTATCAAATATCTTATCGTTTAAATTTTATTTTATCCATTAATTTTAATTATTATTACAAATCATTCTGATTCGATTGTGAATTTCTACAAAATTGAGCCTTTAATTCGGCGAATTTTCGAGAATCAAAGCAGTGGAGAATCGAAGGTCAACTGAGGATTCCTTGAAGGATTCAGAGGTAATTGGCTTAAAAATTTGATTTGGATTGATAATTGTGATCTTCGCAAGCAAAAATGACGAGTTAATTGTTTAGTCAAGAGATTTGAAGGAAGGAGGGTTGGAAGATTTCAGAGCAAAAGTATGTATTTGGACTATTTTTCATCTGCTTGTTTATGCGCTTTATAGAAAATATCGATTTATAGTAATCAAATTACCACTCGATTCCTATATTTAACTGTGTTAACAATTATAGTAGGTTATACTATTATGCTTCCAATTTTCCATAGTGGGGTAAGTTGAAAATCTTTTCACCTCAATTTCTGTACTCCTGTTTACTTTTCTCTATCCTGTAAGCTTTATATAATTTAAATCTATCTATTTGTGTATTTTGAAATTAGTTTGAAGTATGATCAGAATTTAGCAGAATGCTTATTCTAACTGTTGTATGTTGAAAGTACTTCCAATTTTCATTAATTGGGGAAGAAGTGTAAAGAGGATTAATCGAGATTCAAGAGCTTTCTCTATTCTATTTGGGTCCCTTGTGAAATTAATCTTGGAATTTCTTGTTGGAAATGTTAGCGTGTGAGCACTTTGTACCCTTATATTCCTAATTGAGCATTTCATTGAAGAGATCTTATAGATGTTTCTTCTTCATGGAATTGCCTTTTCAGGATGAGTCAATGGATCGTTACTTCTGTCATTTATTTAGTTCAATCAACTCATGGTTAATAATGCAAGTAGAAGCGAAAAGTAGTAATTAAATTGTTCTGAAGGTGTTCGAGGGTGAAGTTAATTTAGTGTATGTGCACATTTGAGGGCCATGGCAATTGATATGGTTCATTCTGTTACTCTTTAATTCGTCTTAATTATAGCGTCAGTTGCATGTAGTTTGTAGTAGATGTGGTACTTTATGTGAAACTTTTGGAATCACAGTGCCAGTGCATGTTTCTGCACAGACTTATGTTCATTTAGGAAATTGATATGTGCTTGATGGTGACCTGCTGATACAACCTTTGTAATTAGTATAATTCCTGTAATGGTTTCAGTAGTATGGCAATTCCAGTGGACCCCCCAGATGGGGTTGGATCTCGAGGGAAGCATTACTATTCCATGTGGCAAACCCTGTTTGAGATTGATACAAAATACGTGCCAATCAAGCCTATTGGACGAGGGGCGTATGGCATTGTCTGCTCTTCAATAAACAGGGAAACCAATGAAAAGGTCGCAATCAAGAAGATCAATAATGTCTTTGAAAATCGTATTGATGCACTGAGAACTTTGCGTGAACTAAAGCTTCTTCGTCATCTTAGACACGAAAATGTGATTGCTTTGAAAGATGTCATGCTGCCTATTCACAGGGGAAGTTTCAAGGATGTCTACTTGGTTTATGAGCTTATGGATACAGATTTGCATCAGATAATTAAGTCCTCTCAGACGCTTACAAATGACCATTGCCAATATTTCCTCTTCCAGGTATATTGCATGATTACTTGCATAAGCATATTATTTACATGATACTGTATTTTAGTTTATTGTTCACCTCCCTTGTAGATTCTAACAACTGGATGGATTATTTGAGAAGTTTGAGCAGGTCAGACCTGTGCAGACCAATTAGATGCTATCTGATCATTACTGTCACTGTGATTTCAAGTTTTCAACTACTCATAACGGGAACCATGCATGTATAGGCCCCACTAAAATCAAGTACACATAGCAATCTACTTGCATGTGGAGCTGCAGCAAATCCATAGATAAAGAAAAATAAGAACAAATTTTTAGCCTTTGGATTTAGCAAGTGGAACATCAAACATGGAAGTTTACTTGTATGCTTAGTGTATACTTGTACCACCTTAAAAAAATTTCCTCTCCTAAACTTTGATGCCATTCTTTATTTGTCAATTATGTATATATATTTTTAGAAGCATTTGGAGAAAGTCAAAGTCATTGTTATTGTTATTGTGAATTTTGGTCTCATGCTCCATTGAAAAAACAGGCACCTAGTAGTCTTTTATAGTTATAAAACCCAGGAAAGGACTGCTAGCACTAGTTCGTCTATTCGTGAATGAACTAATCTAATTGTTTGAATTTGACTTGCGCCTTAAATTTGACTGCATGGTTCTTTTTGCTTCAGTCAGGCTGAGTATTATATCTTGTTTTCCTTCAAGACCCCAAGGGATGATCTCTCATGAACATGGGGTTTATTTACTTTCTTCATATCCTTTTCATGTTATTTATTATTTTAGTGATCAATACCCCATTGTGAACGTCATATTTTTCTTTTTGTTCGATGATTTTATATAATAAAATCTACTTGAAACTTCACCAGCTTCTGGCAGCTCTCTAAATTTTTTGAGTAACTATTCTATGTTTTTTAACACAGTTACTTAGAGGTTTGAAGTATTTACACTCGGAAAACATTCTTCATCGTGATTTGAAGCCTGGAAACCTACTTATCAATCCAAACTGCGAACTAAAAATATGCGATTTTGGGCTTGCACGAACAAATAGCAGCAAAGGTCAATTTATGACTGAATACGTGGTCACTCGCTGGTATCGAGCCCCAGAGCTCCTTCTCTGCTGTGACTATTATGGGACCTCCATCGATGTGTGGTCTGTTGGCTGTATCTTTGCAGAACTTCTTGGTAGAAAAGCCATTTTTCCTGGTACAGAGTGTCTTAACCAGCTTAAATTAATCATCAACGTCCTCGGTAGCCAGAAGGAAGATGATCTCGAGTTCATTGATAACCCGAAGGCTAGAGAGTACATTAGGTTGCTTCCTTACTCCTCCGGATCCCCACTTTCTCGCCTTTATCCTAATGCCCATCCTCTAGCTATTGATCTGTTACAGAAGATGCTTATCTTTGACCCTTCAAAGAGGATTAGTGTTACTGAAGCACTTCAACACCCATACATGTCTTCCCTGTATGATCCGAAATGTGACCCTCCGGCCCAGGTTCCTATCAATCTTGACATAGATGAGGATTTAAATGAAGAGGTGATTAGGGATTTGATGTGGATGGAAATACTTGAATACCATCCAGAAGCTGCCACA
This sequence comes from Fraxinus excelsior, assembly GCA_019097785.1. Classification (NCBI taxonomy): domain Eukaryota; kingdom Viridiplantae; phylum Streptophyta; class Magnoliopsida; order Lamiales; family Oleaceae; genus Fraxinus; species Fraxinus excelsior. The sequence continues at coordinate 5,304,223 of CM032634.1, read as the reverse complement.
GATAATATGGATGGAAGCCTCTGCACTTGAGTTTGCTGGAGTTGAGCATTGAAGCATGTCGGTTTCTGGCATCAGAACTTTTATGGTAATCTTGCTCTCTCTCTCTCTTTAGTTAACTTTAATAATTATGTAAACAAATGAATGAGCAGTTTGGGTAGTTTATGCGCTTGCTGTTATTTGGGTTTATATGTTGTTTTTAGGCTCGGAACTTTTTTTCGATGTGCCTTGTAGCTTGTAAATAGTTGTCTCGAAAACTTAACTGCGTACATTATTTATTATAATGTAAGAGAGAACTCTATATGGTTTTACCATGCATATGGATGAAACTGAAAATAAAGATTTTCACTGCATGGTAAGTTGGTAACAATATGAACGCTTATTCAAGTAGATTATGTAGACTTTGTTTGGCAGGATCATTTACTGGTAATAGAAATCTTCCTTCTTTTTCCTTACAAAAGATCTGAAACTAGCGACCCACCAGAGATAAGATTAAACTGCTCGACTTGTGGAGGATACAAAATCTTTCTTTGCACCATTGTCATTACCACCACCTCCACCATCACTAAAGTCGCACATCACCACCATAAAAACCATCATCCCAAAACCAATCTCGTCACCACCACCCTTGAAACACTCGTACCACCACAATATTGAAGATTTGTTCTTTATTATTTTTCACATTCGAAGAGGTAAAAAATTAGGCCAAACCTATTGTTGGAGATGAAAAATATGAAACACCGGTCGAACGGACGCCGGTGAGATCTGAAATCAGAATTTGCTTGTTTCATTCATTTATTTATTTATTTTAATTTTGGAAGATGTAGATGGTTGTGATGTTAGTGGTTTTGTAATGGTTTGTGGCAGACGGTGGTGGTGGTCGATGGTGGTGTTGATGAGTTACAACACAAAAAATTACACATACTATAGTAGTAGTGTATGTAATTTTTTTGTGGATGACTGATGGTGTCACAATTTTAAAAAATTACACAACGTCAGCATCGACACAGTTTTAAGTTAGAATTTCAATAAAGTTACATAAAATGTAATAGATAATGTAGATAGAGAAATCACCTGCTCTTTAACAAAAAAAAATAACATATCAGAAATTACACGTGATTTTTAGTAAAGAATTTAGGGGTATACTCAACTAAAATTTTAATGAATTTCTTAAATTGAATAGATTTTCACACAATCCATAAGAATTTCATTATAAATTATGAAATTTTAAGAGTTTGTTAGGTGTGTTTTGAAACTTGAAATCAATCCAAATTTCTTTAAATGTCTTCATGAATAAAATTCTTATAAATACACGACATACAAAGGGCACCTAGATTTTAATGAAAATCCATTAAAATCTCAATTGGAGGCACCTGAATATACAAGAAAGTTTAAAATTCATGAAAGCCCCAGTTAGTTCACCTTACTTTTAGAATTGATCCTTGAATGTTTGTAGTTGTGAAATTAACCCTATTTTTGAATGCACAAATCACAAATGGAAAAAGAAGCCCAAACATTTGTCCCAAAAAGGAGAGTTTGTGGCTTCAGGCTTCAATGAAAATTTCTTTTGCAAACTTCACATTGAGGCGTGCATGTTAAATCTAGCCAATTGGGCTTGAATTAATGTTATATCACTGCACATTCATTCTAGACATGAACTCAATGAAATGTTATTCCAAAACATGCAAATTATGGTATGACATCACATGTAAGAATTGCAAGAAAATTACACTCTTTCAAACGATATTTTATCCCACCAAGATCAGTAGGTGAAATGGTTGCTAGCTAGCAAAGATGGTATCGCATATGGGTGTTTTAAGAAATATAAACATTGAACGTTCTTGCATTCGTCTTACAAAAATCATTATGCGAGATGGTTACCAGCTAGCAAAGAAAACCCCACGCGTGGGTGTTTTAAGAAATATATTTACACATGGACTCGATGAATGTGCTTCCAAAACAAGCAAATTATCGTCCTCTCTTTAAGATAATATTCATCCCATGAAGATTAGCAAGCGAAATGGTTGCCAACTAGCTAGTAAGCTCGTTCCAATATTTGATGGTGTATAAATATTGATGATAATGAGGCGAGTATGAGACGGGTCAATCATTTTCACCCCGTCGAGTCGAATATTTTTGTCACATTCTCCCGTCTTATACTATTTACAAATGACGATACATTTTTTTATTTTTGTTGATTAGAAGTTTAAATTTGAAATTAATTTTAAACGGGATGGGAACTATGTTTCTCATACATGCCCCGTCTCGTTTACCCGATTAAGTAGATAATTCTCGCCCCATTTGAGATGGGATCCGCGAATATCCAGTTAAATTTTTTGTCATCCCTAATTATTATAATATTTGATGGTGTATAGATATCCAATTACAACGTCATTATAAAGGTTTTTCCAAGGAAATGAGGCTTTAACAAGTGTACGTAGAATGATGTTTACCATTTCAAAACTCGTTGATTCAATAATATTTGATGGAGAATTTTTTACAGTATTTTATTTAATATTCAATTAAAAACAACCAAATAACAACTAACCCCTAGTTCTAGCTTATAAAGAAAAATAGAAACTCTAACTTAGTTTCTAATCAAAGACAAACTTTAAGAAAATTATCCTAAACAAATCTCTTCCTCAATATGAAAATAAGAAAATGTCTATTTGACCATTTAAATTTTATAATTTGACCCCCAAAAAACCATTGGCTCGAGCAATTTAGTCCATGATTTTTTACTCTGAGTCACAATTTTCTAAAGGGGAATTTACAAAAAATATATATATATATATATATGACAAATTTCATGCTTGTCAAGAATTGTCTAATTTTGATAACTCTAGCAAAATGGTCAAATTTGGTACTAAATTGTCTATTATACTCTCAATGAAAAATGAAATAATTTTTTTTTCACTTTGTCACGAATTTCGAAAAGAACAAGTAGCTTCCATAAGAAGCTACATTAATGCTAGCTAATACATAATGGATTCATTTGCTTTTATTGTCTATTAGATACCGACCGAGAGTTTTGGAAAAAATTAAGAAATTGATGTAGAAAAGTTATTAATACTAAAAAAAATAAGTATATGCTTATAATTCATAAGAAAATCATATAATTTTATTTCAAAAAATGTAATCTCGTCCGAATTCACAGTTGATTAGGTTTTCCACAATTCTCGGTAAAATGTAATTTTTCTTTAAATTTTTTTATTTTTGATAAGTTGTGTTTAATAGTTATTATTCTTGACATTTCATGACGCTCTCAATATTTTAAAAGTTGTTATCAACATTTGGACCATATTTATCTTGACACTTGAATCTTCATTTGTTTAGAATGAGATTTCATTTTGAACATGAGAGTTCTCTACATTTCATAATGTTCTTGACATTTTAAGTGTAATTCTCGATATTTCATAAATATTTTATGAGGAATTGCAAAAAAATGACAACTTTCACATAATCATTTGCAAAAATGTCTCAGACTTGTCCATTTTCCTATAATCTAGATCAAAATACACTTGTTAATCCACAATCAAGATAAGCTTTTTCATATAATTAAAAATTATATTGACAAATAGAAGTTTGATAGATATCTTATAATCCTATACTTCTTTGAAAAAATATCAATGTCAATTCATGCATTAACTGCTAATTTCTACCTAAAGTGAATAAAAAACCCATGATATGGAAATCCGACCAGCCCGACCCGGGCCCGTCACAAATTGGGTTTGGTTGACTTAATTTACACAAACTTAATCTAATGAAAATCGACCCGACCCGTATAATGGAAAAAAAAAAAAATCGAAATCTATGAAAACTCGCCTCATTCACTAATCTCTCTCCAATCCTAAATTTCATCTCTACCGTCTTCGATTGTTGCTACTCCAACGTGTTGTGAGAAATGAGAGAAACAATGTGAAGAAATTCAGACAACCCTAACTTCTGTGCGTCTTCTTCCTTCTCACACTCTTGTCTCTCATAGTCACACGGGACTCTTCAAGCTTTCCATCTTTAGCGCGACCAAGGTATTTTATTTGTTTGATTCGCACCCAGTTTCTAAGGCTTTTTCCCATTTTAACCTGGAATAGTTTCTTTACTTCATAAGTTTATTAGACTTTATAATGAAATTTCTGGTAAGATTATTTTGGGCTTAAAATTTTCCCTTTACTACTTTTTTCCACCTTTTATTGTGATTACTCTCAAATTCAATGGACAGTACTGAAAATAAGATTTATTAATTTTGAGGTTTTGAAAATACTGAAAAACAATGGAAGGAGGAAAAGAAAGAAGAAGAATTATAATTTGACATTATCTCACATAGCCTCCATTTAGAAGGGGGTGACTTTAAAATTGGCCTAGTCAAAAGGTCATAATTTCCTTTTGATTTTTTCACAAGTAAATAACTTCAAATTGGCCTAAAGGTGTTTAAAAGACAAAATTACCCTTAAGTGAATAATATAATTACAAAATATGATATTGTTAAAAAGACAACACTACCCTTTTAGTTAACAAATAAAAACCAAACACTCCCTACATAACATTACAAAATCAGCTCAAATACAGATAAAAATTCTCACATCTTCTACACTCTGAAAATCTCAAAAATATCCATAGCTGAAGAAAAAAAATTCTCGGTCAATTACTTCAAATCAGTAAGTACATTTACATATGTTTAATTTCGTTTTCGTTAAATATGTGCATGTTTTTTACTTGATAAATTAAGATTCGACGTAGGAGTTGGCAGATAAATTTTTTTAGCAGGTGTATATAATTTATTGTAAGCATAATGGGAAAAGAATTCATCTGCATAACTTTTCGATTGGTTTGCCTTAACGGCTGTTACGAAAAACAACGAAAAGGTCCAAAAAAATGGTTAACAGCCTAAAAAATCGACTAACAAAACAGCCAAATAATCGGCTGTTTGTGCCTAACAGCCTAATTTTGGGCTGTTAACAGCCCATATTTTGGGCTGTTGACAGCCCATATTTTAGGCTGTTAACAGCCTATTTTGGGCTGTTGACAGCCCAAACTAGGCTGTTAACAACCTAAAATATGGGCTGTTAACAGCCGATTTTTTAGGCTGTTGACGGCCTAAAATATTGGTTATATTTTAAGGTTGTTAACAACCTAAAAAATCGGCTGTTAACATGCAAATAATTGGGAATGTTAAACTGTTAGGTGCTGTTTTGTTTTTAATAAGTTTCTATTTGAAATATTTACAAATTCGATTTTGTCATGCCACACAGATATGAGGATTGTACTCCCGGTTTGTTATTTTGGTGATTTTGAGTTGGATGAAAATAATCGATGGACAAGTGACGGACAACGTAATATGCCAACACATATAACAGAGACTACATCGTACGACGAACTGTACCATGATATACAGAAGAAGCTGAACGTCGATTTATCTCTATACAATATGGTACTGAGATATCAATTCCAAGAGCATTTGCCATTTTCAATTCCACCTGCAAAGGTTACATCTGATATTGACGTGAGTTATCTGTATGATTTGAACAAAACGCAACTGACACCAATTTGCGTGACTTTAGTGATGAAGGACGACTTAGAAGGTAGAAATGAACATTCGGATGGAGCTGATGACAATGCAAATAATTTTTGGGATACGGTGGAGATAGCTCGCGAGGATGACACTAATATTCCTGAGGCAGTTGTTCATCATCATGACATCACTAAGACGCACATAATTCAATCAGTAGTTCAGGACAGTGAGAATGTAAATGAATTTACAAATGAGGATTTAATTGGTTTATCCCGCTCAGGGGCCGGAACAAGCGGACCTTCATCTAATTCTTCACGTGTGGTTCTCGAAGAAGAAGATTTGTATGTTGAGCAACTGTTTGAAACGAAGAAAGCTTTACAGGAAGCTGTGCACCTCCTGGCATTGAAATTCAATTTTGAGTTCAAGGTAAAGAAATCAAACAAATCATTGTTGACACTTGTTTGCGTTGACGACAGTTGCCATTGGCGGTTGCGAGGGACTAAGATGGATACGAATGAGAATTTTGTAGTTCGCAAATATATACGGGAACATACTTGTGAATTGGGGATTCGTCAAAACGATCACAGACAAGCTCGATCATGGTTTATTGGACGACAGATAATGCACAAGTATCAGAACCCACTGACGATCTATAGACCTTCAGACATCATTAACGACGTTCGACGAGAGTACGGAGTGGTCATGAGCTACCAGAAGGCATTGAAGGCCAAAGAATGTGCGTTGGAGGATTTATTGGGCTCGGCCGAGGAGAGTTATGCTAAATTGGACAAATACTGTCATAATTTGGGGACAACTAATCACGGTTCCACTTTTTTCATTGAGACGGAGGGCGAGAAATGTTTTAAGTATTTATTCATGGCTCTTGGACAATGCATTAGAGGATTTACAAATGCGATGCGACCGGTAATTTTAGTCGACGGTACAACTCTGAAATCGAAATACAGGGGTACGTTGATTATTGCTACATGTCAAGATCCTAACATCCAGATTTACCCACTTTCATTCGGCATAGTCGACAGCGAGAATGATCGGTCAATGAGTTGGTTCTTTACGAAGCTCAGGGAAGTGATCGGGGAAGTCCCCCATCTTGCATTCGTAACAGATCGGGGTCAGTCTCTAATAAATGCTATTGCTGAAGTCTTCCCCGAGGCACATCATGGGTACTGCATGTACCACATACAAGGTAATCTGAAGACTAGATACCGGGGCCAAGGCATCGTTTCATTGTTCAGGAGGGCGGCCGAAGCTTACAGTGTCGAGGAATGTAATAAGTGGTTGGTCGAGATAGGAAATAAGTCGATATCGGCATGAGATTATCTTACAAAGATGGGGATAGAACATTGGGCGCGATCACATTTTCCAACACGTCGGTACAACTTGATGACGTCAAATAACGTGGAGTCTATGAATTCACTGTTTAAGAAGGATCGAGAATTGCCAATTCTCGCATTGATCGAGAGTTGCCAATTCTCGCATTGATTGAGAACATTCGTACGAAACTGCAGCAGTGGTTTCACGACCGACGTGTTGAATCGCAGAACTGCTCGACTTGGCTAGCCCCGGCTCAAGAGGAAAAATTGTTCAAGGCCGCACAGGTTGCGAGAAGGTTGAATGTGGAACCACTGGATGAGTCGCGCTTCTCTGTACAAGATGCACGTCAGCTGGTATACATTGTGGACCTGAATGAACACAAGTAGCTCGATTTCAAGTGGAGAGTTTTCCATGTGAGCATGCAGTCGCGGTATCTATGAACAGAGGCTTTGCAGCGAGAACATTATGCGGTCAGTATTACACGGTCGAGTATTGGAGAACTGCATATGCTGAGACTATATTTCCCTTACCGAACGAATCTGATTGGGAAGTCCTGACCATATTTTCCCACTGAATAGTTTGTCGCCACCGGTAACTGAACCGCGTGGCCCTGGACGCCCACGAACTTCTAGAATACCATCTACTGGAGAGTTTTCTCGACCGCGTCGGTGCGGCAGATGTAGAGCAGTCGGTCATACTCGTCAAAATTGTACGAGTCAAATTCCACTAGATAACAATTAGTCAAATATGTAAGGTATTGTTGCTAAATGAACAATATTTAATTATTTAACCATAATTTTCGCCAATTTGATTAAGTGTACATTAGTAACAGTTAAAGTGCACAATATTTCATTATATAATTATTCATACATAAGTACAGTTATTTCACATACATAAACGTGCTATATTTTTACAATATTTACAAGTATTAAATAAATGAATCAACAATTACATGTATAACGTTTACGGATCACACTCGAATTCGTATAAATCGCACGCTAATTTATTCCTCCAAATTTGTATCCATGCTTGGTTGATTCCATCGACCTTATGTCCTATACTAAAAAACTCGATGTACTTTATTGCAAAAATGCCGCAATCACCCCTACAATTGAAGAATAATATTAGTGCGAAAACGTGTTAGATAAAAAACTAAGTTTGAAAGTAAAAAACAAAATATAAATACTTACGATTTCGACTGTCTCGCCGTCGTCTGGTCCGCACGATGGCTAGCCTGTCATTAACAATAACACCTGCTCGGGCGGCCATCAACGGTACGATCACAGCAAGCGGCTCCAACTGCTGCTCGAGCTGGCCCTGTGTCAGACACGAAGGATCGGAGTCGTACACATACATCGTGGAGTCAGCAAAAACAATCTCCACGGCAATGGCATGATGATTCAAGATCGCTGGAACATATATATGTGTACAAGCATCCCATGCCTTTCCCCCGAGCCTCGGCAATATCCCTACGACCCATTCGGCCATATATTCAGGAAGTACGTACTTACTACCCATACATAGCAACGACTCATGCTCAATGGTAATAGCTCCCAAAAACTCAGTGCTCAGTATAAGTCGGCCGGGCATATCAAATGACTGCGGATATCGTCGAGCTCGATCTCGTAGTACCTCCATGGCCAGGTCGATGTGCTACATCAGGAAACACCAATAAAAAAATTAGCGAGTTATTTCATTTCAAAAAACAAAAAAATAATGTACACATAATAAACAACAAACTGAATATTTCACTTACATCGTCGGCGAGCCACGTCCCTGAAGTGGTGATCTCGCGAAACCACTTATATGCATCTACTATCATCTTCGAGCCAACTTGGCGGCTTTTTCTGAAAATAAAAATTGAAAAAATGTTGAAAAAGATATAGATGAATTAGCGTAACGTACTTTATTTAAATTCTATAATACTTACCGGGGCTTAATTATCCTCAACTCTGCCTCGAAGACTTTCCATCTTGCTGCGTCCACCTCCCGGAACAGATTGGGGTACGTCCCGTCAATGAACGTCCTCCTCTTGGCCTCAGCCGTAAAGGGAGAAACGACGTACTGCGAAGGCAACCTGACCCTCTTGCCGACCACCTGCTCCGGGGCGTCAGCAGCATGCCTTTTTCCCGCCGCTACGTCAGGTGTACGCTCGCCCTCCACCTCGGGAATAACATCATCCGGGCTCACCACCACCACCAACTCCTCCGTCCTACCCTCTGCCTCTGTCCTCCCCACCACCACAACCTCCTCCGGGGCAACTGCCTCTGTCCTACTCTCCTCCGGTGGAACTGCCTCTCTCCTACCCTCCTCCGGGGGAACCCCCTCTCTCCTACCCTCCTCCGGGGGAACCGCCTCTCTCCTACCCTCCTCCGGGGGAACCGCCTCTCTCCTACCCTCCTCCGGGGATAAAAAAAACGAAGCCAATGTGGCATCATCCGCCCAGAAATGACCCCCTCCATCACCCCCTCCATCACCCCCTCCATCACCTCGTCCCTCACCCCGTCTCCCGCATATGATATCGCCTCGGAGGGCTGCAATCTCAGCCTGAAGCTCTCGGCGCATCTCGTCCATCTGACCCCTAAACTCTCCGCGCATCTCGTCCATCTGACCCCTAAACTCTCCGCGCATCTCGTCCATCTGGCCCCTAAACTCTCGGCGCATCTCGTCCATCTGACCCGCTATAAATACTGTCAGGCGATCGTACAGATCAGTGGACGGTGGAGAAGGTGATCTGATCGGCGGTGATGCCCACGGCGGCGGTGATGCCCACGGCGGCGGTGATGCCCTCTGCGGCGCATCTGGCCACGGCAACGGTGATGCCCATGAGGGCGAGGAGGCACCTTGCGGTAGGGGCGGTGAAACCCTCGGAGGTGAAGCCCTCTGCGGCAGTGGCGGTGATGAAGTAATCGGCACCGGGGGCGGTGATACCCTCTGCGGTGGCGGCGACGGTGAAGCCCTCGGCACCGGCGGCGATGAAGCAGTTGGACCGCCCTCTACACGGATTGAAACATAAAAAATTATTGTATTTAATGAAAATTCGATTAACACATGCAAATCGATTATATTCAATTCACGTACCTCATCTCGAGCGGCTTCATCATGCCCATGAGCGGCCAATTCACGCACATATCCACGTCCCTCCTCCTCCATCGAAGGCATCAACTGCGTTATGATTCGAATCTGGCATAACAACATTTGTTAATGATCACATTAACATATTTTGGAGCTACACACAACATAAATTGCAAATGTATTATCTTACCTCAGGGTCGTCGAGGAGAGCTGATAGCTTTTTGCTAGTCGGACATCCCTCTGCTCGCCAGTGATGCATCCGAGGGCAGCGTGTCTCCCCTCGCCTCGCAAACTGGGTACCTAGGAGGGGGACCGTCTCGTACGCCCAGATCTGCAACACATACATACAATTATTATATTCATATTTATTGTAAACAATATTATAATAAAGTATGTCGAACATTTACCTGCACGGCAAGGGGTAATCCGTATGTATCGTATTTACGCATGGTCCCCTTCGGCCTCGAGTGTGATCTGGTGAATACGTGCACCGTGTCCTCAAAACATCTCCGGCCCCACGGATATGTTTTTGAACACATCAAGATCGTCGACGATCTGCAGATGGAATAGGTCAATCCCAGTCCTCCGATGGTGACATCGCAACACGCTCTCAAGGATGTAGACCAGGCCGAGCTTCAGTCTATCCAACATGTCGTCACATCTAGTGATCGCGTCCATCAGAGCCGACAGCAGCACCGTCCCATGTCCCTCAAAGTAAGTGTCGTGCAATCTGCCTCTCTGAGTATCAGTACGAGCTGCATCATCACCCGTAATCTGCAGTCCTGTGATGAGAGCAAAATCAAACATGGAGAAACTCGTAACCTTGCCCCCAAGGTCGAAGTGGAGGGCATCGCCGTCGACTGGAGTAAGCAATCGGCACAGTAGTGCATCGAGGATCTGCCCGGAGAACTGTACGTCTCTCAACTCGTACAGGGGCCAGAGAAATGAACGTCGAAGCATATCTGCATGATGCTCATCAAGCAGCTCCAACACGGCAGTGTAACTGCCGAAGTTACCGTTCCAGGTAGCCTTGCCCGGCATCTGTCTCAACGTCACGTCCAAGTGATACTCCATACTGCAAAATTGAAAAAAAAAAATTTAACTATTAGCACTTCGAACATAAGATAATGAAATACAGTAATCGCATAACAATTACAATTATTTATTTCGTTATACTATTAATGATCATATTAAAATTATAATTATAATTATACATATAAATTTTATTAACAATTACAATTATTAATTTCATTATATTAATAATTATCATATTCAAATTAAAAATAAATAATATATATTTTATTTAATTAAAAGGAAAAAACCAATTAAATAAATAATATATAATTATTTATTAACAATTACAATTATTAATTTCATTATATTAATAATTATCATATTCAAATTAAAATTAAATAATATAAATTTCATGTAATTAAAAGGAAAAAAAAATTAAATAATAATATATAATTATTTATTAACAATTACAATTATTAATTTCATTATATTAATAATTATCATATTCAAATTAAAATTAAATAATATAAATTTTATTTAATTAAAAGGAAAAAAACAATTAAATAAATAATATATAATTATTTATTAACAATTACAATTATTAATTTCATTATATTAATAATTATCATATTCAAATTAAAATTAAATAATATAAATTTTATTTAATTAAAAGGAAAAAAACAATTAAATAAATAATATATAATTATTTATTAACAATTACAATTATTAATTTCATTATATTAATAATTATCATATTCAAATTAAAATTAAATAATATAAATGTTATTTAATTAAAAGGAAAAAAACAAATTAAATAAATAATATATAATTATTTATTAACAATTACAATTATTAATTTCATTATATTAATAATTATCATATTCAAATTAAAATTAAATAATATAAATTTTATTTAATTAACAGGAAAAAAAATTAAATAAATAATATATAATTATTTATTAACAATTACAATTATTAATTTCATTATATTCATAATTATCATATTCAAATTAAAATTAAATAATATAAATTTTATTTAATTAAAAGGAAAAAACCAAATAAATAAATAATATATAATTATTTATTAACAATTACAATTATTAATTTCATTATATTAATAATTATTATATTCAAATTAAAATTAAATAATATAAATTTTATTTTATTAAAAGGAAAAAAACAATTAAATAAATAATAAATAATTATTTATTAGCAATTACAATTATTAATTTCATTATATTCATAATTATCATATTCAAATTAAAATTAAATAATATAAATTTTATTTAATTAAAAGGAAAAAAACAATTAAATAAATAATATATAATTATTTATTAACAATTACAATTATTAATTTCATTATATTAATAATTATCATATTCAAATTAAAATTAATAATATAAATTTTTATATATTATCAAATTATATATATATATTTATATATATTAATTATAAATTTATTAAATTATATATATAAAAAAAAAAAATTGTTAACAGCCGGTCCATTTCGAAATGGACCGGCTGTTTGTTGGGGGCCCAATTGGCCTCAACAGCCCAATTGGGGAGGCCAATTGGGCCCCCAAATGGACGGTTAAAAGCCGGTCCATTTCTGGACCGGCTGTTAACCGCCGGTCCAGAAATGGACCGGCTTTTAACCGCCGGTCCAGAAATGGACCGGCGGTTAACCGTCCAAAATGACAGCTTCCAGATCGCCGGAAATGGCGCCTGAAAATCGCCATTTCCGGCGATTCAAGGTCCCAAAATGACCACATTTCTCAAAAAAATTGCCCTATAGCCTAGATCTACTCATACATTTCATAAATCACAAAAAAATTCGAGCTTTAACACATGTGTATCACGAGGAGTCCGTTTTCAAATCAAAAAAAAAAAAAACTAACCTTTGTTCTGCGTGGGTCATCTTTGTCGGTGGGTGGCTAGCTCCTTTGTGAATAGTGGTCGGTTTTTGTGAATAATGGTCGGTTTTGGAAAAATTTTGGACGGTTTTCACGTTTGTAGACTTTTTCTTCTCCTTCCAATGAGGGTATTTTTGGCAAGTTACCTTATAACCATCATTTTCGGATTTTCCTTTTTTTTTTTTATGTTATTTATTGGTCAAAGGCCAAAATGGAATTTTGGCCATTTCAACAGGCTATTCACACGTATATCCTCAAACATATCTGGGGTTTATAGAGAGGGATCGCAGAACTGTGTTACTAAATATGCTAGTAAAAATGGCGAATCCCCAACAAGCTTCGAGTCGCCCATGGATTCTTGAATTCATACCTCTAATGGTAGTCATTCTCATTGGCGCCCACGTCTTCGCTCTGGTAAACCCCACACCACCGCCGACACAAAATTATATGCCCATTTTTTCTAATTTAATCTGTTATTAATATGTAAAGATTCGTGTAAGTTTCAGCCTTCTGATTTTATAGCAATTGTGTGCGTGTATGAATAGGTTTACTGGATTTACAGACTAGCAACCGAGAAACAGTCTCAAAGAACAAAAAAGCACTAGTCAAGAAAAGAACAATTTTACTCAATCCGATTCGATGTAGCTGAAGAAGGTAATACTTGTTTCAATTTAATGTTGGGTTGCATATGGTATTCAAGTATAGTTCTTGTGTGTTATTTGTTTATCTGCTTTATAATTGGATTCTTGAAAATTTAATTATGCAGTCTGATTCCTTCCCATTCGAGCTTTAACTACATCTGGTTAAGCCTTTACGGAGGGTTGCCCCATAATTGGTTACTTTGTTTTTCGGTTTTTTTTTTCCCTAGATCAAATAATGTTATTATTCTGATTTAGGCACTGTTTGGTGTGGGTTTGTTGTTCAGAGGACAAAAAAGTGGAGAAATTTTTTAATGAACTTTTCTATGTTGGGCATCTTCCTATTGTTTTAATAGGTTTGTTACACCCTATGGTACTTTTTATCTCTGTTTATATCGTAACTTGTTCGGGAAACTGGAGTTGGAATGGTGTGGGCTTAATTTGTAAAATTGATTGCATGACCAGCATCTTTTAAAGGATTGCAATTATCTGATCATTCAGTTCTTTATTTTTCATTTCTTTATCTTTGTTGCCACTGTCTGATCATCGAAGCGAGTGCCAAATGCTTCTATGGTTTTTATGTGCTATATGTATAATTTTTGTCAACAAAAGTCTAGGAGCTCAGGATTTACATTTTCTTGCAATCCTGAATGTGCTTTCTTAATTGTACATGAGCCTGTCACCACCTCCCACTTCTGAAATCATATTAAATGCTCTTTAAGATCATTATGTACCAATTGTTGTCGCAGTTGATAGTTGGTATCTACTAAATGTTCAGTATATATTGCAATTTCACACTAGGTCTAGGAAGGACTATTTCAGTAGATTTATGAAAAAATTATTAAAGGCAAGTTTTTCAAATGGGAAGTGCTCAATTTAGACTAAATGTTATCACGTCGACACTCATCTCTTCTGGTTCCTTCTGTCTCCTAGTTCGATGATAAATTATCATATGGACACTATTATTTGAGTAGAAAAATGATGCATGCTACTCGTGTTTTACTTAATCATTTGCATATTCCTTGCTTTCTTTCATTGGTTCCTTCATTTTTTTTCCCTTTATTTTTTCATTGAAGTCATATTTGACCAATTTGATTAATTTCAGGATCATCGTATTCTCTTATATGGTTGAGTCAGTGGAGTTCTCGAACTATTACTGTCATAAACTATCCTGTATAAGTTGTGGTACAAGACTGGGCTGTGAAATTGTCGTCACAGTCTGATTGAAGAACATTTTGAACTCTAACGAAATGGTATCATCCCTCCTAGGGCATACTATTTCCAAATCAGTAGATTATTTTGCTAAAAGTTTGGTAGTTGAGACATAATAGAAATGGAATAATATAGAAATTTAAAATCTTTGTCAAAATACTCTGGGTTTCTTGTCAATTATTAACCTTAATAGTTTTAAGTTGCTTCTTTTCTTTGCAATGTAAATCGTAAAGAACATGGAGTGAGCCAATGTAAAATATTTTACAGCATATAGGACTTTTTGATCTGAAAGGTAGTACTCAAATATGGCATTTCAATCCTCTTCAGTTCCAGTTTATTTTTGAACAAGGTACTAAAAGAATTCAGGATGGACCTGCTGTGTACAAGTGCGTCTGCAATTTCCTGTTGACAGTGGTTAGATAAAATCTTTTGAGTTAGAATGGTAAAGTAGCTTGGTTCTTGTTTTGCATTTGAAGATAGTTTAAACGATCTTTTATAGTCCTATATAACCTTGTTTGTGTGAATGTTTTTCGAACTTAATGAAAATTGCAATTATCTATTTCTATCACATGAATGTCTTTTGATGATTACTTCATTTTATAGAGAGAAGCCATCTGAAGGAGGTCACAGGTTCTACCTCATTAGCTTATACATTTCTTTGTTTTTTCGTGCCTTGCATTTGAGCTTCCATCTGATGAGTGGGATTATGTATCTGTTGATAAATGTCAGCCAAATAGAATTTTTTTTCTAGTAATAGGGCTGTGAATGTAAATTCTTGGCATGTAATTCAACTTAAAACCGTTCTTCCAGAATTGATGTTGGCATGTTGAGTTTCAATTTGTAATATGTGGAGTTTTCCAAAATTCTATGTGATTCTTGGTCTCTTTAATGCATGTCAAAGTGTTCTATAATGTAATCCATCATCCAAACCCAAACGGAAAATAAGACCTTTGGCACTGTTTGATTCATGGGATTAGATTCGGGAGGAGGCTGAATTTGTCGTGTTTGCTACTACGATCATAGGGTGTGTTTGGTACTTGGTATTCAATGAGATTGGAGAGTATAAAAGTTAAAAGATTCTGGCTTGTTTTCTTCTTTTATATTGTCATATACTGTATAGTTTAAGTCACAGACCATAACATTCAGTGATACTACTGAAGATGTGTGAACAATAGTCGTCGAAGCTAGCTGAATATGGGCCATGAAAGCAATATTCCCAGATATTTCAATCAAATCATTAGTCCAAATTTAGTCCATGTTTACCTATTCTTTAAAACTCATTTTTTCCAAACATATTTTTAGTCATACATTCTCGAAAAAAAAAATTGCTCGTGGACCCATAATGTTTTCCTAATTTTTGCACGCATTCTCCAAAATATTCACTTTTCACAAAAATTATTCTAAAAAAATCTACATGAAAATATGCTGTTAGATGTAGACTGATGTACCTTGTGTGTGTGTGTGTGAGTGAGAGAGTGAGTGTTTTAACCAAGAATAGTATGCTGAATTTTTCCGTGACAAGATGGTCTATGCGCCTTGGTGATTGTGATGTTGGTTTGCACTGAACTCGAAGATACTCTTTATTTACAAAGAGCGTGTTTGGTATAGTACAAAATTCAATTAAAATTAAAAATATAATTATTATTGGGTTTCACTTGTCTAATAAAAGTCAACAATAATAACTATTTTTTCAATTTTAATCTTTACCAAATACACTAAAAGTATATTGTTAAAGTTAGAGAGAAATATGTACCTCTTTTTGTCTTAACCAAGAATAGTATACTGAATTCTTTCATGACAACACGGTGTATGTGCCTTGGTGATTGTGATGGTTTGTAGCGAAGTCTAAGATACTCTTTATTTATAAAGAACATGTTAAAGTTGGAGAGTAAATTTTTTTATGCAATTCAATAATGATCTCTACTTTGACTCGTCATCTTATTTTTCTTCAAGAAACGTTTAGGGTACGTTTGATTGTGAGTATGAAATTTGTATTGAAAGAAAATAAATTCTAGGCAATTGAATTGCCTAGAACTTATTTGTATAAAAATTATTAATTAAATATGTTTGATTGATTTAATTTTTTACCTAAAAAAATATAGAAGAAAGAGAGTGGATAGATGAGAGGAAGAAATAGAGTGCGAGTTGCCTGGAAAATAAGAATTACTTCTTTCTAAAGAAAACATTTTCCTTATTTTTGAGGAAAATATGGTCACATGACCAAAAACTGGAAAATATTTTCTATGAAAAAAATTTGTTAATCAAACACAACAAAAATAGGAATTTAGGTGGAACAATAACATTTTTTTATGGAAAATAAAGTCAATTAAAAACACTCTTATTGATTTCTCCTCATCTTTTATATAATATGTGTTTTTATATGTTAATTTTCAATCAATTCATATATAATTTGAATAATTTAAGAAATATTGTATTGAAATGTACAACTTATCAATTGCAATCATTATAGAGCCAATTCCACTCTTTAATTAAAATGGTTAGAATAGAGTCTTTTGGGGTTTGTATTTAGATAGTTTCATAGTGATGTTCTTAGGATGTCCATTGATGAGCATTGAGAGAGCCTTGACGTGAAATTGGCCTACCCTTAGAATATCGGGTTGAATAATGATGATTGAACGAGCTCAAAAATAGGGAAAAGATGGACAAACCGACTTGACAGCACATGTTTGGGTGTTTGTATTTTTTATTTCAAACTATCCAATCATGTGTTGACGCGTATCCCCTTGTTTTTGAACATGTTTCTGAGCATGTTTGTATAACACAATTGATCGGGTTGCACCACCCCCATTTTACACTTGTCTCTAGGTGTTAACATTATTTGATTTGAATAGTTTTTGTGCGACTTTTAAACAAAAACATTTAAATCGTTTTGGAAAAATCCCAAACTAAATACTTTTTGGGTTCGGTTTGGTTTCAAATTACTGTTTTCATATCAAATTAACGTCTTTCAAACAAGTTAAAACAAAAATATGAGCTTGTTTGAGCCTCATTTTTTGTGTATATTACATTTTGGAATAGTGGATTGATGGAGAATGTGTAGTTAAAAAATAAGGAAAAGTTTTAGGTTTGTGTGTAATATTATTTTATTGAAAAATATATTCTTGAAAAGAAGAGAGCAGAAAATATATTTTGCAAAAGGGGGGGGTGGGCATATTGATTTAAAATCTC
>CM032634.1:5072024-5286013 GCA_019097785.1 Fraxinus excelsior | reverse complement strand
GGATGCATAGTTAGTTTATAATGTTAGTGAATCATAGCATCGTGCGTTTTGGAAAAACCTTTTGCAACGTCATTTTGTACACCATCATTAGGCACATGTTTTGGTTGATGGTTTAGTTCTTGGTGTGAATGTAGAATCGAAATGGAGACAACAGTATTTTGTTTTACTTTGTTCACGTATTATATTGTGTACAATTTACGAACTGTCATTCCCGACAGTTGAAATATCAATTGTCGAGAATAACGGGTATTTAAAGTCGAGAACAGTGTTTCAAACGTCAAGAAATGTTAAAAATGTATAGAACTGACGGAAATGGAATGAAATCTCGTTCTAAATATATAAAATGTCAAGTGTTGCTATAAATAGGGACCAAATGTCAATAAAAAAAACTTTTGAAATGACGAGAACAACGTGAAATGCCAACGACTAAGTTGAACCAATTAGACGTAGAAATTTCTCAATAAAATTTCAATCAAATGTGTGTTATAAACCCATCGTCATTAACAAAAAGTTCTCATGATTAGTGTAGTGAGGTATTGTGTTGACTTCATATTTAATGTCACTTCGAATAATAATTGATATTCGGTTCCCAAACCACTTCCACTCGTCCTCTATATTGACGAATTTACCACCCTGCGAGACAACAAATCTCATAACATCTCCCATATCTGCATGTCATCAACACAAATAAAAATGATATGTCAGTCAGACAATTCACCATTTGCATTTATCATCTTCTTTCCTCAACAACCATTTTTGCAAGGAATTTACCATTAATAGCATTGTCAGTACATGACAACCATTGCAAATCCATCCATCAAAATTATTTAAGTGGGTTATGATAACATGCTTGAGAAAAACAAAATAATAAATATGAATTTGATTTAAAAATGCTCCAATAATCTTGCAACAAATATCTAATGATTTTTTTGACAAATCTAATCATCCATTTATATCATGTATATCACAACAATTATTAAATACAATTTATCAATATAAAAAAAATTAAGATTTTGAAAAAAAGTTTAGCTTCTATAGAGAATTGTGGATGAGATTAAGTTTCTCAATACAAAATTATATGATTTTCGTTGAAATAGAAGTATGTAATTTTTTATTATTATTTTTATTTAATAGTTTTTCTATTTCATCATCTTCATTTCTATCCAAAAAGAAATTTTGGTTATTACCTAATTGATCATGAAATGACATTTACCCATTAGATATTATCTTGTATTATTGTAAATTCTCATGGAAGTTAAACATTTTTCAATTGATGCATTGGCCTTTTTTTTTCTTGAAATTCCCCATATTTTATTTATCCACTTATAGGGGAAAATGAACATTTAATGCATAATTGACATGATACTTTTTAAAACAAATAGTATAGGTTATGTGTCAAGTTGTTATCGGTCAATACAATTTCTAGTTATATAAATAATTTTGTCTTCATTGTGAGATTTTAAATTATTAATGAGGACGTTTTGGTCTATATTATAGTAAAATCGATATTGAAGAAAATTTGGATATTTTTGTAAATGACGGTAAAAATTGACTTTTTTTTTTTTTTTTTTGGCAATTTCCTCTATTCTAAATAAAAATTTATTATTGTTAATCAAATTTCGACACGATCAATTGACAGATCAAAATATCATATTGCACAAGTGAATCACCATTTGGAATCTCAATGATTTAAGGAAGATATTAAGATTAATGATGTGATATGTTGAAATGGTAAGTGAGAATTTCTGGTGATCAGTCCATTGCATGCGGTCATGTCTCAATAAAAATATGAAAAATAAATTCCATATCAAACATCAATGTGTAGGAAGAACAAGACAAATATCAATAATCAACACCATAACATTGCCTCAGTCTAATCGATGACATGAAAAGACAAATGATATTCTCTCCAACCAATGTCGATAAGAATTAAATTATTTGTATAACTCCATTTACGCCTTAATTAAAAATTTGATGTCATGAAAGTGTTACAACGATTGAATTAAGGGTGTGTCTGGGCGGGCTAAATAGTTAAAAATGAACCGTTGGTGAATTGTTTTTTGGAAAATGTCGACAACTCTGTAGGACAAAATCAGGCACTCAAACTCCTTTTACCAGTTTTGCCCTCCTCGTTACACTATTTTTACCAACTTTGAGGAGAGAGAAATGTGGCACTCAAACAACTTTGACGGGGGGATAAAATGGTCAATTTCCTTCCATTTTGAAGAAACACGTCTAAACAATTGCTGCCAAGTGGGCCCTCATGATGTGACCCAAAAATCGAATTTTGTTAGGTAAAATCACACTCAGACACAACCTAAATGTGTGAGATGTGAAAAAATAATGTGAGATTGGGCGAAGTGTAAATTCAATAAAATAGAATGTATATATAGTAAGATTGTATCACTAAGAGTTGTGTTTGGTGTACATACGGAAGTTGTACAAGGTTTTTATAACGTGCGTGTCATTTTCTCATTGGAAATTGACAAGAAATAGAAAAAATACAACCATACTGACAACACCTCTAAGCCCCTTGTACAGTTTCCCCATGTACAAGTATAGTAACTCCATCGATAATTATAGGAGAAAAACAATCTCCAATTTTTACATGAAATCCCAATCTATAAATGAAATTCGGATTTGACTGGCCAGTTCGAACTGAAAATAGACGGACTGGTCTTATATTTTTTCATAAATTTCGAGATGAGAACTGATAATAGTAAACTTCAAGGGTTCGAGTAATGGAGGCCTAAATGATTAAGTTTTTAGACAGCAAAAAAGTAAAAAGGAATACTATGGATGCTTTTTTGTACATGCTCAATTTTTTTTTTTTTTTTTTCTCTTTTTAAATAGCTGGCTTTTGCAAAAGGTTAAAGGGGGGCTAGTAACTTGTAAGGTTTGTCCCACAGTCCAACTGTTGTTTTGAACGATGGATTTGGAAAAATTAATCCTATCTTGAATTTTTTGGTTTGCTTTAAGACGCTGTTTGGTGGCACCTTAAAGATCACATTATCTTCAAGAATTATGATTCTCATAACAATGCATATGGCATTATTTTGTGGATGAAAATCTCACACAGAAAAATATCTCCAACCTAAATAGAATTGTGTATTTTCAATTTAAATAGGATTCTATTCGGTATTTTTTTTTTCAAGATTGTTGGTGTTACGACTCGCCACCGAGCTCAAGTCAAAACGTCACGTAGCAATCCACGTAGAAAGAAAAGTCAACAAAAAGTCAATTGGTCAAGGTTTAAGAGATCAAATGAATGGCTGAATCTGAAACATCGCCTGAATGGCCAAAACATGTAAATCTGAAGCGCTTCCCGTTAAGTTGAAGTGCTACCTGAAGAGGTCAGAGAAGATGACGGAGCTCTTCACACAGAAGACTGATATATAGCTTACTCCAACTGAAGCTTTAGTTCATCCGAAACTCTTGAAGCTGAAGTCATCTCTTAAAAGATTAATAAACAATCTTTATGAATGATTGATGTAACGTTTGTAATAAAGAATGCCAGATGTATCGCCTAATGTATAAGGCGGCTGACCCGTTGTTAATGTATTTATTGTATGATAGATGGTGATGTGAAGTTTTAGTCAAGGAGATGAAGTCATGTGGTTCTGATCCAACGGGCACAACATTGGCCAAAATACTATAAATAGGAAGTCTTTATAAATCAGAAGGGGGTTTTTTGAAATCTGAAAAAAAAAAAAAAACTTTGTAAGCATCTTTTCGAACACACATTCAAGAGGAAAATTTCTCTATATATCATCTTGCTTGTTCTATGTTTATTAACTTGATATTTAGCAGATAATCATAGACATTCGATCCGTGATTGTTGTTAGCTCACTCATCTTTGTTTTACCCGTTGATGCTTAAATACTTGTGTCTCACGTTGTGAAGCATCTTCCACGTTCACGTTTTCCTCGCTTCCTTTTGGTACTCCGAACAAAATGTGCCGAAATTTGTCTGGGTTGCTGGGAGTGGACCTAACATCTGTTGTCTACGTCAGCGTCACGTTTTTCAGGTCAACAGTTGACATCAATTCGAGTTGATAGCCGTTGATTGATTTTGACAACACTATGAGACATATTTATTATAGAGTATTAAGATGGTGACTCGTTTAATAACACTAATTTTGAAATCTATCTATTCGATCGTGTCTAGTTAGATCAAATTGCTCGTTTAAATTTCCAATGATAAAGATGAAAAAGTAAATATTTGGTTCAGATGTTGCCTTTTAATGAAGCAAGTTCCAAGAATGGATAACAAAAACTTTACAACCTAATTGGTGGGAACAAGATTATATACATACAGAAAGTTATATATGCATATTCAGTGACATTACCATTTCCTCATTGCCTTCATCAGTTTGTACCTTTAAAACTCTTATCCTGAAGTACTTAACTATTCACTATCTATATTGAGTACATGGGATATAAAGATTGTCAACTTGTAAACAATAAAAGAGAAATGTGTCACTTTTATAGGCTTTCCAAGGCAGCAACCTATTGAAATTATGTCCGTCCAATAAACTTTTTACAACCATGCTACATGATACCATATTAAGATTTACACTCTTTCACATAGCTAGATCTACACTACTGATTTTGACTACAATCATCACATCACTACCCAGATTTTTGTCATATAGGGGAGTGTCAAATACATTGTCGACAACCAATGTACTTTATACAACTTTTTAAGTATATAATGCAATATAGACAAAAACAATTTTCTAAAGTGTACTTTTTTGAAGAAACTCGGATCAATTTTGAGTGAAAACGGCCCAACGAGCAAAACTAAGCTCTTTGCCCTGATGGACGCCCGTTTTGACCAAATTCCATCATTTAGGCTTCCGAAAAAGGCATTTTTTAAAAAAAAAAAAAAATTCGTCGTTATTCTGATTTTTTTTCTATTGATTTTTTTCCTTCTATGGAAAAACTCATTTTTTTTTTTACTTTATTTCCTGGTATTTTATTATTTTCATTAGGTATTTTCGTATTTTAGGGTTGTAAGCCTTAATAGCAGGTAGTTTTTGGTAATAATAAAATTTGATGAGAAATCTTATCTCAACTTTCTCTCTTTCTTGATATTCATGAGCAATTCAACAAGTTGGAGTTATCGCATGGGGTTCTTATTTCTTTCGTGCAAGCCTCTGCTACTTTAGTATACTCGAACAACTTTCTATCAATTAATCGTGCATGCATATAAGGATTCATGTCACTAGATTACTCCAAAACACAGTCGGTAAGAAAAAAACAAGGATAGTAATCGAATCCAAGTAAGATATAGTTAATCCGATACTATGGACTCCAACCTTTTACTAAAGACGGTCAAATTTTACATACCACGTTTCAAAGTTAAAGAAACGCCTTTAAGCTCGTGCGAAATTCATGGGTTGTATAATAATTATACAATACTCAAAGTTAAACTGCTTGACTACAAAAATTAAAGTGGAGAGAAACCTTCAACCCATAACTACTAATTTTCTTCTTTTTATTACCTCAATTCTGACCCTACAAACCGACCATTGTCAGACCACATTTGTTGTACTAGAATAATTAATAAAAAAATAAAATGAAACTAATCCACTTGCACCACTTGTTTGACCTCAGCTTAATTATCACTCTTGGACAATCACATGGGCAGGCAGATGTTATTTTCAACATCTTATAAAATGGCCCCTACTCCGTTTGAACCAGATTTTAATCTAAATTAAAGTCAAACAATCAATATCAATCACATTTTTTATGGGTCCCACATCTTTTCAACTACACATTTCAAAAACTTCTATTACAATTCACTTAAAATCTGATTTTAATATACACCAAACGCCTCTAAATACGGAAAATAATCATAAAACACTAAGGATCTTCATTTTAATTAGTCTAGTTACTTTCTTTCTTTCTTCCTTTTTTTTCCCCTATCTTTACAAATAGGGTTGGCTCAATTTTTAGAAAAATTAGGTAGGTAGTAACGCCCCCATATATAAGTAGGAAAAGTCTATTTGTACAAAATAGATTACATAATCTTTTACCTAATCAACACGTGGCGGCCCCCTATTGGGATGACGTCTAGGCCCACAGGCGCCCTCCCAATAGGGGGTCGCCACGTGTTGATTAGGTAAAAGATTATGTAATTTATTCGGTACACGTAGCATCACTCATATAAGTAAGGCCAAAAAATTTAGATTCTCATTTCAATAACTTCGTTAAAAATAAATTTAATATATAGTCATGAATTCTATTACTAGCCCTTGTTGGAGCACCATTATGAGAAAAAATAATAGTGTATTTTTTAATAGTGATTTTTAAAGAATGTGTTGTTAAAAATTAAGAAAAAAAATTCAATTTACGTGTAATATTATTTTATTGAAGAATGTGTAGTTGAAAATGAATTTTCAAAAAAATAGGGTCCAAACAACCCCTAAATAATTAACAAAATAAGATAATAAATTTAATTGACTGGATTTTCAGTTAATAATATTAAAAGTAACAATAGAATTTAATTTAGTTAATGGGAAAATATAAAAAACAAATTTTCGTTCAAGAATATTTTTCGATAAGCAAATAACGACTAATAAACATATTTAAGATTACAAATTTTTAGTTAGTAATATTAAGTGCAAATTACGTGATTTAAGTGTTTTTAAGATCTCAATTCAAAATTAAGAGTTATAAGTTTTTCTTTCAAAAATCAAATATAATTAAAATTGTAAATATTATAAAAAATATTTTACATATCTACCCCACTACCATCGGGAAATTATTGAAAATACCCCAAATTCAACACTACCCTTTCCAAAATACCCTTTGACTATTCAAAGGTAGTAAACTACCAAAAATACCCCTAAATATAAGATTTACAACCAAAGTAATCATAATATAAAGAAAGTAACAATTTAGTCCTAAAAGATTTATCTTAATCTTAAAACAATAATTTCTTTTCAAAAAATTAACCAAAACTATGACTAATAATAAGATGAAAAGGCCTAGATCTAAAAGAGGTCCATATAAAATTAAGACGATTGTAAAAAATAAAAAAGAAATTGAATTTGAAAATGAAATCGATAAAATAGGATATCAAGAACAATTATATGCTGCTCAAGAAATATTAAAATGTTTTAAAGAAAATTTAATAGAAAATTTTGCCAGAGGAATTATTAGATCTATAATTATAAAAGATATACAAGATATAATAGATAAATTAGAGAAAAGGAAAAAGAATATTTCAAAGTATAATATACCTCTTGAATCAAATATAGATATAATAACAGATCTTGATATTATGAATTCTCAAACATTATTAGACTTTGAAGATTTAATTAAAAGCCTATAAATGAGGAAACCTATTACAAATAGATTATCACAAGAATATAAGAAAATAAGGTTTAATTTAACTTTGAGATTTTATATATCTATAACTAATAATAGATTAGAATTTGATAAATTAAAAGAATACATAGAATATACGACTATTTAAAGATTAATTAGATTTTAGATTTTAAGTATTATTTGATTTTTGTTCGCTCTAAGTAGCAACCCCAGTAGATGGTATCAGAGCCATAGAGATCATGGACATTACAATTACAAAAACAGATTGGTATTACAAAATAGAAGAAAGTAAAGGAAATAATATATATTTAGAACATATTCCTAAGAAAATAAAAACAATAACGTTAATAATAATTAAAGAATTACCCCAAGAGATAAAAGAACAAATTATAGATAACCTTATAATAGGAACATTGAAAGATGAATATATATATGAAAAAATTATTATTGAACTAGAAAAAGAAGAAATGATGTTATATTGCAAAGATTATGAGTAATAAAATTATAAAAATAGAAAATTATTACACATTAGAAACAGAAAGAGGGTATAGAAAGATTAGTAAACTATATTTCAGATGAATTCTTAGGAGAAGATTGGATAAGAAATTTTGATGGAGAAGCAATAAAAGAAAAAGAAAATGCTAGGATAAAATTAATAAACCTAACAATATGTGATATGTGTAAAATCAAAGAATACACATGTGAATTTAAGGAATATTATTATACCCAATTTTATAGTAATGAAAACCAAGATGTATATAAAGACATGTACTATAATAAGCTACCAGGAACATGGGGAATATATTTTAAGATAGAATTTGAGAAATACATTAAAGAAAATCCTGAAGCACCTAGATCTTTAGGATCAAGAATAAAATTTTTATTTGAAAGACTTGCATACATATGTCAACAAAGACAATTAATGAAAAAATCAGGAAGATTAACCAAGATATGCTGTGAAGATATGGAAAAACCTACACAATGGGGATGTAATCCTGAAAGAAAAAATATTAAGAGGAAATTCAAAAATAAAAAATTTAGAAAATTTAGAAATTTTAAGAAAAAATATATAAAGCCTAGAAGAAGATATTATAAAAGGAAATATAATCCGAATAGACAACAGAAAAACAGACCTTATAGAAAAGATAAAAGTCAATGCAAATGTTGGAATTGTGGAGAAATAGGACATATAAGCCCTGATTGTAAAAAGAAAAAGGTTAAAATACTACAAAAAGAATATTTAGATATAGAAAGTGAATTAAGTGAAATATCAGTTATTGAACAATATTATGATCAAGAAGTTTATATAAGTGAATCAGAATCTGAATAACGAGATTGAGGAAATAGAAAGAGATAATATAGATAAGCAAGAATATGAAGGAATAGAAGGTTATGGATTAAAAGTAACATTTGATAATAACAAATTTAAGAAAATGAGAAAATTATCTTTGGATTTAAAAATAGGAAAATGGGAAGCCTTAGATAAGATATGGAAAAGAGAAAGAATAGCAATAAATGAATATCATAAAATTGAAAAAGCTATAAATGTTAGAACAACTCAAGGAACACATAAATTAAATCTTTTAACAAGAAATACAGTAGATGAATTATTAACCAAGATTAGTAAAAAACAAGGAGAAAAAATTCAATATGTCTATTTAGCAGGAATACAAATAATGTTTAAATCCTTATTTAGAGAAGGAATAGATTCACCGTTAACCGTAAGTTTACATGATGGAAGAATAATAAATTTGAAAGATAGTCATTTAGGAACTATAGAAGGAAACTTAGCATACCAAAAACTAATATTTACTTGTTACCCAAAATATTGTGTGTCAATTACAGATAAGAACTTCAATGAAGTCTTAGGACTACATTTTAAGTTACATAGAAATGATATAATGGAACCAGGAGACAAGATTATGACTATAGAATATAGAGCTTTGTACACATTTACTAACTCCAACTATGGAAATATATACTCTAAAAAACCATACATAGAAGTTCACAAGGAATGTAAGGATATTAGTAAAATAATAGAACCAAGTAAACAAATAAGTTTAATTCCTAAAGAATATGAATTTAGTATACTCAAAGATAAACCTGAAATAGCAGAAGATAAAGAAGATGATTATTCTAATAACATAATGTTTAGAGATGGAAGATTAATTAAAAGATCAACAAGCCTTAAATTACCTAGAAAACATTTAGAAGGAACTAGTAATATAAAAGAAATCAAACTTCATAGAAATGCTGGAAATATGAAGATAGAAGGAGAATATTATAATGGAAGAGAACATATTGAAGGACCAAATATACTAATTGATACAGGAGCAAGTGAATGCCATATAGCTTCAATCAGAAATAAAGGATTAATGACTCATAAAATTGAACCATATAGATATGTAAATTTTGATGGACAAATACATACTACAGAATTAGAAGTCAAAGTACCAATAAAAATAGGAGGAATTAAAATGGTAGTACCATGTTATATGGATAATAGTATGAATACAGATCCTCATATATTATTAGGAATGAGTTTTCTAAATGGATTAAAAGACTATAGTATAAAAAGAGAAGGATTATACATAACACATAATGATCAAACTATATTATGCGAAAAAAGATAAATGAATAACCAAATAAGTTTTCCATTAGCCGTATATATACAAGTTACTATAGTAGAAACAAATATAACAACATGTGCCTTAATAGATACAGGAAGTGATATAACAATATTTAAAAACTTCTTAATAAAATCATGGAATGAAAATAGTAAAATAAAAATAACAGGAGTAACAGGAGAAAGTACACAAATAATTAATAGTGCCGATAAAGTCAGTATAATACTTGGAAGTAAACAAGTAATAATAAACAAGATATATAGTTACAACAAATTAGATTGTGATATATTATTAGGAAATGACTTTATCCAACAATTTCAATATTATAAGCAAAATAATTATATGATAATGTTACAAACACCATGTGCACACTTATTAAAAATTCCAAGGGAATTTAGACCCTATAGAGTTCAGCCAGCCCAGCGTGGTGATAAATGGGAGAAAAAACCAATAATAAATAAAGACATAAACACAAAAATTCTATACAAAAAAGTGCTAAAAGCAGAAATAGAGATAAGTATAGAAAAAATTATAGAACAATTAGAAAAAACATGTGGAGAAAATCCATTATTATTTTGGAAACCATATCATCCTAAAGCTAAAATAGAATTAACAGAAAATGTTATAATTAGAGTCAGACCAATGATGTATACTATACAAGATACACAAGAATTTAAAACCCAAATAAAAGAATTACTAGAACAAAAACTTATTAGACCAAGTAATGGATCTCATAGTAGTCCAGCCTTTATGGTCATGAAACATTCTGAGCAAGTTAGAGGAAATGCTAGAATGGTAATCAATTATAAAGAATTAAACAAATATACTAAATTTGATGGATACTTTTTACCAAATAAAGAAGTCCTAATAAACATTGCAAAAGGAAAACAATATTATTCCAAGTTTGATTGTAAATCAGGCTTTTGACAAGTTAAAATGGAAGAAGATAGTATACAATATACTGCATTTAGTACACCTCAAGGTAAATATGAATGGTTAGTAATGCCTTTTGGTTTAAAAAATGCACCACAAATATATCAAAGAAAAATGGATAACATATTTAGAAAGTTTGATGAATTTTTAATAGTATATGTTGATGATATATTAATATGTTCTAATACTAAAGAAGAACATAGAAACCATTTAATAAAATTTATAAATGAATGTAAAAAAGAAGGGATTGTTCTTTCAAAAAAGAAAGCTATAATAGAAAAACAAGAAATTGATTTTCTTGGATTATCAATAGATAAAAAAGGAATAAAATTACAAACTCATATATCTAAAAAGATAGAAAGTTTTCCAAATAAATTAGAATCAAAAGAACAAATACAAAAGTTCTTAGGATGTCTAAATTATGCAGAAGGATTTATTGAAAATCTTTCAAAAAAGAGACATAAAATACAAGTTTTACTTAGAAAAACAAATACTAAAGGATGGAGCGAAGAACATACAGAAGCTGTTAAATTATTAAAAGAAGAATGCAAAAATTTACCAAAATTAAGATTGCCAGATGAAAAGGATAATTTGGTTGTTAATACAGATGCTTCTGATAAATATTGGGCAGCCATATTAAAAACAGATTTAAATGAAATCTGCAGGTATTCAAGTGGAACTTTTAACCAAGCAGAAATAAATTATACCACTCATGAAAAAGAATTGTTAGCAATTATTAGAGGAATAAAAAAGTTTTCATTATTCCTATTATCTAAAACATTTATTGTTGAAACTGACAATTCTAATGTTACAGGATTAATTAAAAATAAGTTGCCAATGGAGCCTCAATATAGGAGATTGCACAGATGGCAAGCATATTTGTCATTCTATAATTTCGATATTATTCATATTAAAGGTATAAACAATTATCTTGCTGATTTTTTAAGCAGGAATATCGAGTTTGGAGATGGATAATATCAAGCAGGAGATATCAGAAATAAAATCTGCGGCAGCATTTGCCAAAGATGAAGCTGATGATATAAAAGTTGGAATGGAGGCATTAGCTGAATCTTTAAGTTATAATGTCAAATTATTACTTGAGATCAGTACGTCCCATACCAAAGTTACCAATGAATTAAAAGACCGAATTGATGCTCTTGAAGCACAATTAGAGTCTACAAATACCAAAAATACAGGGATTGATGCTTTAGCACAATCTCAAAATACCAAACAGGGAATACAAACAGGTACACCAAGTGGAAGCAGCGGTGGACCCAGTCAAATAAAAAGAGATACAATCATGGAAAGTCCCCGAAAGGTGACAATAAAAAATGATGATAAACATACAAGGGTGATCAAAATCAGAGCAGATGAAGATGATGAAACCCCTTTAACACCAAGAGAAGAAGAATATAAAGCTTTTGCAAAACTTGTCTATGAACTACAAGATAATGAATCATATTTCATCTCCCCAGGAGAACATGTTTACCCAAGAATGATCATTACAAACGATGGAGACCCTAACATGGTTAAAATGGCGGCAGACTATGGATTCTTGGATTTAATTTATCCAGGAAAAGATTTAAAAGAAATTGAGAAATTTGATGATATCTTCCGAGGAGAAGTTTCAAAATTCGCCAAAGGAAGACCAATATATCTTAAATTTTACTCAATCAGTCCAGAAATTGATGGAAGGATATATTATCCTGCAGAACATATTATTACAGTTGGATATGTAGGCCGAAATTTCCAAATTGAAGTAGGCCAAAATAGAAAGTCATTGCCAAACATTAACAGATCATGGATGAGATCCCGAAGAGTCTTAGGGATGAAAGTTCTCTACAACATGGCAAAAAATTTATACGATAAAAAATTTCAATGCTTATGCCAATATGAAGGATGGACACTTATGACAAATAATGGAAAGGATAAATCTACAATTTTAAAAGAATATATCCAAAAGTTTGATATCCATCAAATCCATGGAAGTCCATCAACCATACAAGAGTCATGCCAGTTGAGGGAGTGTCCCACATGCTATCCAAATGAAAAGAGGCCCCGCCACTATGAAGAATCTTGACAAACTCTATATGAAGACAATAGAGGAAAAGAAGATGTGAAAGAAAGGTGGACAGCTGGAAGATATAATAGAGCTACAATTATGTAGTGAAGAAATTATTGATTTAATAGGACTCCATTAATGGAGTATGATGTAATGGATGATGTAAGAGGTCAATAATCGAGCCTCATGTAGTAGTATAAATAGAAGCCTTTGGGCTAAGATAGAGGCATAATGAGTTGAGAAAAAACACTTGAGCTTTCATATTGCGAGAGAAACACTTCTGTCTTTTGATATAATCTTTGTACCAATTTCAGAATATCAATAGAAAATCCATTTCTTACATAGAAGAATGAGTTTCTAAATCTTCATTCCCATAGATTCTTGATAGATCTAATAAGAAACTTCTTTCTTATTTTAACAACAAAAACAGTTTTTCTTTAATCCAAGTCTAGGGATTTATCCTTAGAAACGAAACAGTGAAGGCAAGAAGCTGAATAGCAAGGATTCCGTTAAGGCAGGAGGCCGTTGAAGGAAACAATTTGCACATTCAGAGCCTGAAGGTCACTCGATTCTAAGAATAAAGAGCCAGATTAAAATTAAGGTAGAACTACTATTTCTTGTTAAATTTTGAAAGAATTTCTTAAGATCTTAGAGAATCGCAGGGATTATAAATGTTTATGATTATTCATGATGTTTGGATTACTGTCTACTATGATGTTTATATTTTATAATACTATGATGATGTTTATATAATATCCAGTTATGCCAGGATATACAGTTAAAGGATTAAACGATTTGTTAAAAAGAATACTTGGAAAAGTAGAAAATCTTATATCCCAACTAGAAAATACAGATGAAATATCTGAAGAATATATTAGACTTATAAAAGAATGTGAACAAAAAATAGCAGATTATGATAATATATTAGATTTATACTTTAATCAAAACATAAGAAATATAGAAGAACAGATTAGAAACCTACCCTAAAATAGAAGGATATGTCTTGCAATAAAGAAACCTATTTCATTAAGGATAAAATTGACTTTTTAACAAAAATCTTTAAAAGCCACTATTCACGGGCTATTTTGAAAATTCTCCCCACTACCATCTATCCTACCAAATCCTAATTGTTTCTCAATCTCTTCTTTCTCTCTCTGTATAACAGTCGCCCTCTCCCTTCTCTCTTCTATATCCTACCCCTTCTCCGGCAAAACATCAACTCCAACGACGTGGCACATCTAGTAACACAACGTGGAGCCGTGCGAAGCGATACTGCACTCCCTACGCTATTCCTCTGCACGTGGCATTGATAGATGGCATCGGAGGCGTAGCCGCCGCATCTCGCAGCTGCAGCGTCGCAATGCGCCTTTGTGCGCGGATTCTTCGCGCCCGCGAATAAAGCCTCTGCAAGCGGAGTTGAAGCATGATGAAGTGGTTTTTGGGTTTGGGTTATTCAACGTTGCATTTGCTTGGCATCTGCTTTGGGATCAGAGCAGTGATTTCAATGTGATTAATAAATTGTAAATTTGTAACCAATTATTAATATGTGACCTAGAAGAACGTGTGATTGTGACTAGTTTTGTAATTGTTACTAAAACATTGTTAAATTATAACTAATAATTTGATAGTGTGTGACTTAAAAATAATTTGTGACCAATTAATTTGATATTTTGTGACTATGAAATAAATAATAAATCATTAATTTGTGCTTTGTGACCAAAAAATAATATGTGGCCAATTAATTTATTTAATTCGTGATCAAGAAATAATTTGTTACCTATAAAGTTTGTTTTGTTTTTTTTTTTTTTGTGTGACTATAGCGTTTGTAATTGTGATTAATACATAACTTTGATCATAAATTATATAATATTTTGACCCTAATATATTTAATTATTTATTTAATAATTAATATTTGAATTTTGAAAAAGTAAACCTTATTTCTTATATTTGAAATAGGTCAGGCTTAATGTCTTAGTAATTAAATTCTCCCTAATATTAAATACAAAGATAGTTAATATAAATTTAATTTATCGACAAAAAATCCCTCAATAATAAAATAATATTAAAGAATAATTTCGCCGACACTAATAAAACAACAATGTTAAAAATAACTTATTCGTTAGTAGTATTGAAAAAATAAAAAGAGACTTTAACTTAAACATCTAATTCTTATAAAAAAATATAGAAAAAAAATATAAATTTTTTGTCAAATATATTGACAGCTTCTACTAAAGATCGAAGAATGCCGACATCATCAATGACGTTTTTTGTATATAATCATCAATGTAGGTGCATGAATGAATATCGTCATTGATAATTGTGTTAGAATCACCGTTTCGTCAATATGTCAACTATTATCGAGGGATTAATTAACTTGATTTTAATATGGGGATTACTCCTTTAGGTAAGGGGAGCAAGAATAAGAAATTATATAGTATTTTTGCTTTTATTGGTAGAGAATTTGCATAATAACTTTCAATTTAGAGTAAGGTACTGGCATGTGGCCACCTAATATATAGCATGTTGTGTCTCCAGTTGACGGTTTTCATTTATTAGCACATCCAAGTAAAACATAGTTTGGAGGCTAAATAAATACATAAATAAAAATGGAAAACTAAAAGAAATGATACTAATTATTTACATTTTTTGTAATAAATTATGTAATTTTAAAATTTGTAAAAGTAGTTTTTAATTGATGAAGAACTATATTAATTATAAATGGTCTTAATCACTTAGCGGTAATAGATTAATGAACCATGATTGAATAAAACAAGATAACTTAAATATCAGATGTGTGATATGTGAGACTAAAGCAATGTAACCATTAATTGTACCTAACATGGACATATATTAGTTGATCGACACTTTTCTAGAGGGTTAGACGTAATGTCTAACATAAAATTAAATACTTATGCAAAAGAATATTCGATCGAAGCCCAAGAATCTCACACCGTGTCTCAAAGTTGTAATTTGTGGATGATATAAGTTCATGTTTGGTTTTGATAAAAATCGGACTTTTAGTAGATTTTGATAAAAGTTAATGAATTATATAGTTGATAAAAATTATGGATTTCATAAAATGTGTGCTTGAAAATTATTTTTAATATGCGAGGGCCGGACGAGGGCTTAATGTCGCATCATCGCTTACTGAAATAAAATTATTCGATTGAACATGGGTATGAGAAAAATAATTTTTAATTGAGAAAATTATACTGGTGTTTAAAAATTAAGAATGTATAACTTTTGGTAGCATAATTAATAGAATATACATCTGAGATACTTGATAATTTACCGGGTCCGAAACAAAATAGATTTATTTTTGGAATAATTGTAGCTGAGGTCTCAAACATTTCAAACAATGGTAGATTAATTTTTCTCTAACCTTTCAATCGTTACAGCCGTTACCCCAAATCTTTCAAATCGTAACAGCTGAGGCCCAAATAGACAGTTTCCACCCAATCCGTCGTTTGTTGACCAACAAAATAAATTTTAATCACATTTTAATCAATTTTAAAAGGACAAAACAATAATTTAGTATTTTTCCCATAAAATAATTAAAAACTTAAAATAAAAAGCCAAAAAATAAAAATAAAACAAAAAAAAAGGAAAATATATCTTCCTCATCAGCCCTAGCCCCAGCCCACACCCCCACCCCCACCCTTCCCCAACCCCCTCAACCCAAAATCAGAAATCTGACACTAGAGGTGGCAATTGAGCCGAGCGGCTCGTCGGCTCGTACTGTTCACGCCCACGAGCCGCTCGGGCTCGTAAAAAAACGAGCCCGAGCACGAGCCGAGCTCGTCCAAACGGGTGACGAGCAGGCTCGTGGGTTATTTTTTAAAAAAAAAAAAAAAATTTAAAATTGGACGAGCCACGAGCCGCTCGGCTCGTGGCTCGTCCACGAAAAAAAAATAATTAAAAAACGAGTCGAGCCGAGCGCTCGGCTCGTTTGGGCGAGCTCGGGCACGAGCCGAGCTCGCCCAAAATCCCACGAGCCAAGCCGAAGCTCGGCTCGTGGGTAACGAGCCATGAGCTCAGCTCGTGCGAGCACGAGCCGAGCTCGTCTGGGCATGGGCCGAGCCGGCTCGGCTCGGCCCATTGCCACCACTATCTGACACCGACCACCATCGTCGATGGCAAAAGTATTGGGCACATGAAGACATTGCAAGAACTTACCATATTTTTTTTTTCTTCTTTCTAGTGATTAGAATCTTCCTCATTGCAATAAAGTGAAGAGTACCCAATATATGAGACAATAGATTTGCGCTTTGGCTTATTTATCTTCAATTGATGTTCTATCTTCTCTCCGCAGTACTTAAAAAGAAAGATGTTTTCTCGACCACTTGTTTAACTTGATATCTCATAGGGTTTTTGATCTTTTGGCTGTACAGTTGCAACTAAAATTTTAGTTTTTGCTAGGAAAGCTCAGCAATAGGAAGTTGGAGAGGGTGCTAGCTTGACCATTTCTTTTGTTGGTGAACTTCTCCGAAATGCTGAGGAGCTGATCAGGATGTGTCTTCATCCTAGTGAGGCGATGGTGGTCGATGGCAAATTTCTGGTTCTGGGTTGAGGGGGGTGGGGTGGGTGGGGTTGATGAAGAAGATAAATTTTCCTTTTTTTTTTACTTTTTGATTTAAGTTTTTAATTATTTTATGGGAAAAATATTAAATTATTGTTTTGCTATTTTAAAATTGATTAAAATGTGGTCAAAATTATTTTTTTGGCCAACTAACGACATATTGGATGGAAACCGTTAATTGGGGGCTCAATTGTTACGATTTGAAAAGTTTGGGATGATGACTGCAACGATTGAAATGTTAAGGGAAAGTCTGTCACTGTTGGAAAGGTTTGGGACCTCAGTTTCAATTATCCTTTATTTTTTGGACTTCACGTTACAAATCAATCATGAACAAGGCACTTTATATAATTAATTACAAAATAGTACATCAAAGTTCATCATTTGGCACTTTGGTCTAAACATTTCTTATGTTGCTTTGACAAATATGTACATACAAGACCAAATGGGCCAATTAACATCACAATCACATGGCATAGATTATTCATTTCTTCTAGTATAATAGTATCCTTACATATAGTGTTGAATCAATATCTACTTTTTATTAGGTAATTTTGGCACGATATTATTCTATAATCCGTTCGACTTTTTATGCCAAGATCATCAAATTCCTTTAACTCGATTCACTTTTTAGAAGTGAAAAAGTGAATCCATTTCATCCTCAAAACAGTCGTCATTATTTGAAATGGCTGAAGCCAACGATAAACCACTTCAATTCTTTTATTTTTAATTAAAAAATCTATTAGACTAGGTAGCTAATTCACCGAAATAGAAAGACAGACCATATCGACACAATTTACCACTCTACTTTGGGGTGTTAAATGAGTCAAGTCAAGTTGATTGACACGTCATTTTTTATATTTTTTTTAATTGAGATTGTGTATTTTACTAGTCATGATGAGTTGATTCACTCCAAAAACTCGTTGTTTAGCTCAGGCATGAGGAGCCCACTCGACTCGCTAGAGGGACGAACCAAACTAACGATCGACTTACCCCACTTAATACCTTTACCTCCACTCTACCTTTCATAGTTTTTTAGTTTTTAAAATATTAAAATCTTCAAATGCCTCTCAAGAATATGACAAGCAATGGAAAAAAAGTTTTGAAACCCCAATTTTAAGATAATGTATACATAGTTTGCTAAAATTAGAAAAATAAAATGCATTGAAACGAAATTCTAAAATATTTCTACCCTAATTATTGGGAATTGACTCATTTAACCCTCCACAATGTTAAATCCCAAGAGAGCAACATCACACTCTCATAAGAGGTCCCTACCCTGCCCACGTCTTTCCCTTTTCACATTAAAAACACCTTTTCCACATATTGATAAAGAGTTGTGTTGTGGGTATAGGAACCCTCACCGATACCTTACAGTAGGAGCGAGGGTGGGTGGGATTTTTTTGACAATTTTTTATTATCATGGGTCCGCACGGGCCCACCGATGTGAGTGTGTGTAAATCTTCTGTGAAATTTATTTATGTACATATGGCTTTGTTCATTGATAAAAGGTAGGACTCAAACTTTTAAGATTTAATTTTGCTCATTTTTATTTTTTTTCTACTTTTTTTAACAATATATTTTAACAGAAATATTGAAAGTAAAAAAAAAAAAAGGAAAAAAAAATTAACTAGTTTCTTATTTATAAGTGTCATTTAATTTTTTCACTATGATGATTAAAAACTTATTTAAATCTATAAAAGACGTGACACAATTATCTAAATCATCATTCTTTTTGTTAATAATTTACAACTTGCACGGCCGTCATCATAGACCGAATGGCCCAAACATTTATCAAAACATCTTTTGCCTATTATAGATACGAGAATTTTAATTCAACTAACTAGTGCGTGATTCGTGACTAAAAAGTGGCTGGCATTTTGAATAAGACCACGTTTGTTGAACGTGTGACATTTTGACATATTAATTATTTGTCCAAAATCAATTTTTTTTACTTGAAAAGGGTTCTCTAAAATTGACTTCCTAAGGACATGTTTGGAACAGGCCTCAGTTTGCCAGCCTTGATTGTACTTCCATCAGTTGTAACGAGGCATTGATCGACCAGGTTCAATTAACCTACCAGGGAAATATAACCATCAGAAGAAAATTAATGGAAATCTATAATTCTATAATCGTTTTGACCAAAATAGTCAATAGTTACTCAATTATCATTAATTTTATTGAAAATTAGTTCATTAATGTTGATGCCGATCTAAAATCCAAGTCGCGTCATTTGGAGATTCACATTGACATGGTCAAAGGAGCCTGTACCATTAAAGCCAAAACAAGATAAGATGAAAAGTCGACCCAAGACCCCATCCGTAGAGGTTAGCTTATGAGAGACGTCCACTGAAAACATAATTATGATATATAACTAAAACATGGTACCCTCGGCTGGGGCAACACCTCTCGCAATAGACCTAAAGTGCAGAACTATGACTTAAGTTTCATGATAATCCCGTGCAAGCGTACTCTCCAGTCAATCAAATTTTCTGAAAATGGAAGGTTACACACATACATATATAGATCGAACATTGTCCAATGCCAGTATAAAGGGGTGGAGGCCCACAAGAAGACCGTGTTGTTGAAAATCATATAAAATGATAAGATCAGTAAATCGAGTCTCATATCCATATATCTTGTATGGTAAATGGTGTATTTCATGTGAAGTATTGAATGATGTAATAGAAAATTCTTAACTTCTTAATATTCATGAGTATGATATTGAATCATCAATCTTGACCTGTATGTAACCTTAATTGTTTTGGAGAAAATTCATTAACTTATTATTCAAAAGTCAAATCTTGATCAAATTAATGATATTTTAATTGACAAAATTATACATGTGAAAATCTTGTAAAGATCTCTTGGTTGCTGGTTAAATCATTTACCCACAAGAATTTCAAGGGTTACTTTTCAATTTTCTCTTCGAGGTAATCAGTCTTCTCTGTCAATTTCCTTATACTAGGATTCGAATCAACGAGACAACCTTAACTCACACAAATAAGTGCATTTCTATAGTAATTTTTGGTAATTAATTTCTTACCAAAAGATTGTAAACTTTTTTGTGAAGATAGATTAATGTAAATAATACGAATGAAACTTTACGTTCTATTATGAAAACTTGATTGTAATATATAGGGAAGGTTGAGCGTCTATTTATTCTTTTTAATGATTAAGCCTACGTTTGGTGGAGCTCAAAATCAGATTAAAATTTGAAGGAAAAGTTTACTATAAACCCTTGTTTGATGGTCATTATTTAGCTAAAACAATGTTTTAAATAATGATTTTTAGTATAATGTGCAGTTAAAAGGTTAAAAAAAAATGAATTTACGTGTAAAATATTTTATTGTATGAATATGTGGTTAAAAATGAATATGTAGAAAAAATAGTTTTTAAATAATGATTGTCAAATATGGGCTTAATTTTATCTACATATGTTATGTAATTCATAATTCTTCAACTAATTTACTAATGCCCCGTTTGATTCCCATTTTCTTGGTAAAACATATTACTATGAAATAGTGATTTTTTAGAAAATATGTGGTTAAAAGTAAGATTTTTTTTGTTTTTTCCCCGAAATAAGTGTATAATTATTTTATGAAAAAATGTGTTTTTGAAAATGAGTTTTGAAAAAAATGGGGTCAAACAGGGGTTAAATATCTGATTTTAATTTACACAAAACAAATGCAAAATATAAGATTTTTAAGCAAAATTTTGAACTTTTCTAAACAAACACACTTAATTCATTTGACAAATCAAGAAATAATATTCACTCTCATAAATTGGTTGGAAGAGATTTTTTATATAAAAAAATTAAAAATTCAATTTAATGTAATAGTAATTTTTTCCTATTTTTTTTTACCACACAAAAAATAGTTTTTACTTGGAAAAAAATCTCTCAAAGTAGCTCAGGCGGCTTGTCTCACCCCACCAACCGTAAATTTCAAAAAAATAAAAATAAAAATGACAATATTGGTGAAATCAAGGTGCGTAAGTTTGTCAGTGCACTCCCATTGATTTCAGAAATTGGCGATGCCCACTGTCAGCCACACAGCTGTGTTATTGGACTCTTCTCTCAATATCTTCTCCACCCCACATGCTTCATCCACAATCCCGCTCTCTCTCTCTCTAACAAGGAACTATCACAGGAGATTCCAAATCCCTTCACTTTTTCCACCACTTGCCCTTTTCGTTTAAAATATCATTTTTTCTATTTTCTTGATTTGCCCTTTTTCCCCTATAAATCTGACCCTTCCCCAACCTCAAAAACCTCTTCCTCTTCTCTTTAGATTTTAAGTTTCCAGTATAGTATTATTATTCTGCTTCCCTGCTTTTTCTTCTTCAGATTTCTAGGTTTTCATTTAGTATAGCCTTGATGCTGCATAATCGGTTTTTGATGTTTGAGATTCATGTATACTGTACTCAGTGAAATCCTCCGTTCTGGGTTAACGATCAATTCATCCCTGAGACGCAGAACCCATCTAGTTCAATCTTTATCCGTTGTATTCCTTTACTGGTTTTACGTGTTTTCATAAATAAGCTTTCAGTCGAGTATACATATAGGCTATAGCTTACATATATCTACTTATAAGTTTTTAATCTATCTTTTGGTGTGGGTATAAGAAAAATGGCTTCGTCGAGTGGAAATTCTTCAGGGTCTACACAGATTCAGAACTCGGGTTCTGAAGGAGATTTGCAGCAGTTGATGGATCAAAGGAAGAGGAAGAGAATGCAATCGAATCGCGAATCGGCGAGGCGATCTCGATTGAGAAAGCAGAAGCATTTGGATGAAATGATGGCTAAAGTGACTGAGTTGAAGGATGAAAATAACCAGTTTCTTACAAGAATAAATGTCACCACACAGCACTACATGAATGTGGAGGCTGAAAACTCAGTCTTGAGAGCTCAAATGATGGAACTCAGCCAAAGACTGCAATCCCTCGATGAAATCCTTAATTACATCAACAGCAACACAGCCACCGTCGCTGCCACTACTGCGGAAGAGCCAGCTACCAACTGCATGTTCCAGGCTGAGGAGTTTCAAGGGTCTTATGATGGGTTCTTGAACAATCCATGGAATTTAATGTACCTTAACCAACATCCTATCATGGCCTCAGCTGATATGTTTGATTATTAATCTTGTGGTGGGAGTTTGTTCAAGGTTTCAACGGTGAACAAGGGATGAAAAATAATTAAAAAAAAATGTTTTTTTTATTTGTCTTATTCTTCTTATTAATTAGTTCTATTAGAGTCTTAAGTAAAATTATTAATATAAATTTGTATTATTAGGAAATGTTAAAACCATTCAAATGGAGATTTGAGGAGTGGCTTCTTGGTATGTTTAAGAGTCAGTTTGGTTGTGGTTGTAATTAACGATGTCATTGATTATTATGTACGGTTGATTTGTTATATGTTAGAATAAATTAAATTGAAAACTTTATTCCGTGTCTATGCTACAAATAAATGGAAAACTCAAAAACGGGTTCCATGAAGTTTAACATTTACGTTTATTCATATATCTTTATTCTTTCATAATGTCAAATTCCAACATAGCAAACATATTCGCGACATTTTACTATTATTAGGGTGTGTTTGAGTCACATTATTTTGGAAGAATGTATTTTGAAATTGTAGATTGATGGAAAATGTGTAGTTGAAAAGGAAGGAAAAGTTATTGATGTGATGAAAGATATTATTTTATTGAAAAATGTGTAGTTCAAAATGATTAGAAGAATGAGAATTAAAATTTTAATGGGTACCAAACAATGGCTTATTTTCTAAATCTTTAAGCATCCGTTGTACAAATTTCAAAAACGGCTTCTAAGATGAGGTTTTTAAGACTAAGTTGCGTGTGTTTGAGTCACATTATTTTGGAAGAATGTACTCTGGAATAGTAAATTGATGGAGAATGTGTGATTGAAAAAAGAAGGAAATGTTGTTGACGTGATGAAAAATATTATTTTATTGAAGAATGTGTGATTGAAAATGAGTAAAAGAATGAAAATGAAAATTTTAATGTGTACTGGCTTTGATCTGAATAATTTTTTAGAAGTATTTTTTTTTTTTAGATAAAAAGACTTTTTACAAAAAGTATAAATAGAAGAAGAAGCACTACCAAACGGAACAATATCGTTGAAAGTAGCAAACTACCTACTAAGGGTCCGTTTGATTGCAAGGGTAGAAAATGAGTAGAAAAAAAATGAATTCTAAGGAAAATAATTGCCTAGAAAATATTTTGTATTGAATTGTTAATTAAGTGTGTTTGATTGTTATAATTTTTCACCCGAAAAATTTTCAAATTTTGTGTTCGTTTGACTTTGTTTTACATAAAAATTGTCCATTAAAGTCATAATTTTTTCCATAATTGGTTATAAAATTTGTTTCCATTGCCAAAAAGTAAAAAAGAAAATAAAAAAAATGTTCCTAAAAAATAATCTTTTTATCAAAGTTTAGTGTTCGTTCGACTTTATTTTATATGGAAATTGTCTTATAAAGTGAGTTTTTTTTTATATATATATATAGTTATGAAATTTGTTTCATCAGGAAAAAAAAAAAGGATGAAATTTCGTTTTCCCACCAAAAAGGTGGGAAAATGAATTCAAGCAAATCCTTGAAAATGTAATCGTGTGAAGCCCATGTGGAAAACCATTTCTTAAGAAAATTGTTGCCATCGAACAAGCAAATTGGTGGAAGATGAAATTTGAATTCCTAATTCCATGAAAAAAGTTGCTTATCAAACACAACATAATTGTTTTTCAGATGGCAAGCTTCTGATACATACGTCCACTAGGCGATATTATGAATGATTGTAAGGGTATCTTTTGAAGGAGGCTTCTGTTTATTTTGATGTTGAGAAAGAGCCCAATCAAGGCTGATCGACACTGTCATGGCCCCACAAAAAGTCATTTTCAAACAGATGGTTTTACATCATGAAATGGTCCTTATCTCATAAGGCCCCACGATTTTTAATTTTTTTTCCCTCTAGGGGCCTATACTATACTCGGATACTAATTAAGTACCTATCCTCTTTAGGCTAGTTTTAAATAAAGGTGGGTTGTAGATAGAAAACAAGTATAATTAAAGTTCTTAACTACGACTATTCAATGTAAGAATTAGGAGTTTGTTAATCCTTCAAGAATTTGAGTTGCCATATATTCAAAGGATAAGTATATTATGTAGATATGAGATGTAAAACCTTGCTATGGAATTCTTGATCGTCGTCTCGTATAGTCAATATAATGAAGAATGAAGAAATCGAGTGAATCACAACCCATTGCGGTCTTCGAGTCCAATTGTAGAGATTTTTGAGTGACTCTATGGGTACATAATTTAGATGACAACTCATTGTCGAGTTGTTTTGAAGTGGAATGGAATAATGCTAGACAATTAAAAGAGAAAATCATAAATAATTGGGAAAGAGAAGAAAAAATGAGGAGAATCTAAGAAAATATGCATAACTTTCGGCTCGAATGTTGGATTTTCGTCCTTGAATACAATCTGGAAGCGTGTGTTGATTCTGTACATATTTTTTTTATGACGATATCAAACTTTTGGGGGCGAATTCCGTCGTTTAGAGCTCTATTTTAATTTTTTCTATTTTGAGTCAATTTAATGATATATTCATCATTTTTACCGTATTTTAGTTTTATTAAGGTTTGTTTAAGAGTTTTTTTAGTTTATTTGGATTTGTATATAGCCCATGTTTGATACACATTCTTTCAAAATATATTTTTTCAATACTTATTTTCAACCATACATTCTTTAATAAAATAATATTTTTCATTACATCAATAACTTTTTTCTTACTTTTTAACCATATATTTCACATCATATCATTATTTAAAATACTTTATTTCCTCAATAATATTAATCAAACACACACATAGAATAAGAATTTTATTTTGATTTGGAATTGTTTTTAGTTCATAAATACGCTTTAATGTTGTAAAAAAAATTTATTCGATTCTTGATTAATTAAATATTTTAGTTTTCCCGTTTATTGGTGAATTCTGAATAGTTATCACATCCATTCGTGCAAAATTCGAGTAAACACTCATTCGTGTGTTACAAACAAAATACCTTTATTATAATTCATGTTTTCGTCCTGCATCATCATGATACTTGCAATTGAGGACATGCAAGATGTATATTTGAAATTTAGCCATCTTTTGAAGAAAATGTTGCTTGTTGAGGTTCCACACATAGCCCAAACAGTGCGTGCAAACCTGTTTTCCGTGACATCAATTGCTCGCACTTTTGCAATTTTTTTTTTTTAATTTCTAACAATCTTCTGTTTTCTATTTAGACCACCGCTAAATCTTAATAGGATAATGAGAGATGTGTTAGGGGATAAAATCTCACATCGAATAAAGATGAAAATATAGACCAATTTATAAGACTTTGAGCTACTTCTTTTAATGAAGTTGACATTTTAAGATGGAATCCAAAATCTTAACATAATATCAGAGCACATTAAGCTCTAACGAGCAATTCGATCTGATTAAGACTTAAAAAAAATTGAGCACACGAATTTCAAGATTGGTCTGCTCAAAACGAGCTACCATCTTGCTAGAGCATGTTAAGAAATAAAATCTCACATCAAATAAAGATGAAAACATAGATCAATTTATAAGACTTTGGGCTACTCCTCTTAATAAGGTTGACCTTTTAAGATGAAACCCCAAATCTTAACAAGAGGTTCATCTGATCTCACGAGTAAATTAGCGGTGGTCATA
Organism: Fraxinus excelsior; assembly: GCA_019097785.1. NCBI lineage: Eukaryota > Viridiplantae > Streptophyta > Magnoliopsida > Lamiales > Oleaceae > Fraxinus > Fraxinus excelsior. The sequence goes on along the minus strand of CM032634.1, from coordinate 5,259,740 downwards.
TGCTCTTCACGTTGTCCCCAAATGTCTTCGGCCACAATCATTTGAAGAACTTGGATCCCAAAACATTTATTGAAAGACGGGTTGATGAGAAATGAAAGGCCGACAAAGAGGATACAACACTTCGAAAAAGGATAATGTGGTTGATGATACGAGAAGTCTCGCTTTCATTCCTCCCACCTCTCAGAAGCTTTGTTGACTACGCTACGCGCCTAAGTGGGTTGGCCTCATCATTTTGGCAAAACATTGGTTCAAGTAATGTAAGACGATGCTAGATAAGTGCAATGCAAAATGTTGTTCTTGTATGAACATCAACACCTGCATTCTGGCAGTGATGCTTGAGACAAACATGCTACAAGTATATAATATTTTACCTAATGTGTTGTCGAATTGACAAGTGGCGACTCCCTATTGGAGGGGCGCCTGAGCCCATAGGGGGCTACTACTTGTCAATTCGGTAACTAATTGGGTAAAAAATTATGCATAACAAGAATAATTCTGCTTGAGATTACTTATAACTAAAAAAGTACTTTCTTAAGTATAAAATTCACTTATAATTATCAAATGTACATATACATAAAACTTATAAATAAAAATCCTTTTTAAAAATATTGTAATAAATTTTTCAGTATTTCACTACTCGTACGCTATTCTAATACGCTGTAACACCAAACAACATATTAGAACAATCCTCGTGATCCACCTCAATATAATCCTACATAATTTCATCCCACCAATTCAATACAGTGTATCAAATGTGTCAATGTAAAATTATTCCTACTATATATCTATCTGTATATCTTAATTTCTTTTTGCTATAGTCGTTATCAATGGCTTTCTATCCGCCTCAAGAAACCATATTCGTGAACGAAACATACTTTCTTCCAAATATAAAATTTTAGGATCTAAAATAAGCCTTTATTTTTTTAATCTAACGTGAAAAGTGAAGTATTTGACTTCTGAATCAATTTTACAACCCAAAGAAAGGAAAGAGAATTGAATATTCCAAGCTACCTTTACGTTATGCCCAGGCACAGCATTAAAGATGGCAAACCACTCAACCGTGAAATCAGTTAGTAACGTCTCTCCCTCAACTCACAACTATGAACTGGCCAAGATTGCCTTCATAATTTAATTTATTAGAAAAGTGTGTGTGTGTAAAAAGCTTATTTCTGGATTATTTGGTTCTATATCCTCTCTCTGTCATTGTCCAAGACTTTAAATTTAAACCTAATCCCAATTGATTAAGGAGATTGAGTTTCCAATAAAGGTTTTTAGGTTGAAGTTTGGTGGAAGAACTAATCAACCTACAACATTAATAACTAAGCATTAAATACTACATCCATATTTCGAGTTGAAATCTTATTCATTATACCGTTGAATTATGTGAACCAGACACTCGAATATCCAATCCGGTTTTCACGTCAAAAAGCTCTATTTCCATAATTTTAAAACATTTCATCCATTATCTGTTCGTGCTTTTCTTTCAACTTGGACAGAAAGGAAAATAGATATGGAAGATTATATCATAAACTTGATTGTATTTGGTGTAATCTCATGGACAACATTATTCTTGTTAACAAGAAGGGTCTTTCCAAAACGTTCATTTGATTTCTGCAATCGAGTTGTTTCTACAATACATGCTTCTTTAGCAGTAACTTTGGCTTCTCTTTCTGTTCAAGATTGGAGCTGCCCAGTATGCCCTTTGGCTTCAAAGTCTTCTCCTCACCAGGTTTTATTCTTATCCCTATTATTAAGTTTCTAACTTCTGGATTCAGTGTTGGGCTTTTCATCAGTTCTTGGTTCAATTGAAATTGTAGATTGAAACCAGAGAGTCAGTTTTTCATCGTTAGAGTTCACAAGCTACCACACCATTTTAACGGCTGATTCACGAAAAGAAGTTTCTTTTCTCAGTGATTTTTCAGTGGTTGTGCACGCTCTCTCACGTGCAGGCCGAATTCACACCTTCTTATGGGTGACAACAAGACTCGAACGAGTCTCGTGTCTTTGATAACATAAAGAAAAAATGAACCACTGATAGGATGTTACACTGGTCATCCCCAGCGCAAAGCCCCGATATAAGACCTTTTTTTTTCCAATAGGCGGAGATGGTTATTCAAATTTTGTCATCAACGAACGCACTCAAATGTAGAACAAATTCATTTTTCAAATAATCACGACATTTGCACTATTTTTGAAGTATGTGGCAACAAGAATTGAAAGCAACTTCTCAAGCATTTTGGGAGTAATTGGAAAGTAAAATATTTACTTCATGAAAAATTAGACGATCCTGTCTTGATATTGATTTTATTGGACATGAAACAGATGCAAACCCTAGCAGTGACAGTAGCTTATCTAATCTATGATTTAGTATGCTGTCTTTTTGACAAACGTGTGAAGCTTGACAATACAATTCACCATCTTGTAAGTATTGTTGGACTTGTGGCTGGCCTTGCCTATCAAAGGGTAATGCTCTTTTTTTTTTTTTGCTTTCTTTTGTAATTTTTCTATTTCAAATGTTATCGTAAAATCTTGATTTTTTTCTTGTAAAGACTGCTAAATTAGGTAATATTTTCATGGTTTAGTGTGGATCAGAAATGGTTGCAGCATTGTGGATTACAGAAATTTCCAGTCCATTCCTTCACTCAAGGGAACTTCTCAAAGAGTTGGGATACAACAACACTGACCTTAATTTGGCAGCTGATGTTAGTCTCTACCGAGCCATACTATAACTAGATCGAACTATCCTGTTCGGTACAGTTTGAGTTAAAAACTTGACCTATTCTGGATCTTAGAACCGAGAACCATGCTAATTGACATTGTTAATTTGCAGATTATGTTTGCAGTCATTTTCACATTTGCAAGAATGGTTGGGGGACCTTATCTCACTTATGTGACTCTTTCAGCTAACAACCCACTTCTCATTAAGGTAATCCATGTCAACTAACTAAAGAGACGTTTATCATTTTACAGATCGAATCCCATAAAACGAGCTAATCTAGTATCCTTATATGCATGAAGATAATCAATTCGGTTGTTTTGGTGGGAATCTTATGGATTTGTGACCATATCGGTTATTTCCATTTTTGCAGGCAATGGCCGTGGGACTTCAGCTTGTGAGTGCATTCTGGTTCTACAAGATTGCAAGGATGGTGATGTACAAATTGTCTCGGAGGGCCTCGTCAAATAAAGTTGCGGCAACAAAATAGTGTTGTGCTCAACTTGTTTGAAGTTATCGATTAGATAGAAACGTACTAGTTTGTTTTTAAGTTTAAGTTTTTAGAGTAGAAACGTGTGTATTTATTTAAATTGTGTTCCAACGCTTTTTCGTGCCTAGGCACCACATTCATTTTTAATCTCTCCTTATTATCTATTTTGATACTAAACTATGCATCCATTTAAAAGTTTAAACCTATATATTAGAGAACAAAAAAATTACTAATTTAAATTTTATTTTAAGTCAAGAAAAGATGCAATCCATAATTTATCCATTATATTAAATTGGACTTTTAACACTTTTGCATATGCTACTTTTTTTTTTTTTCAAATTCGTGTAAACAAATACTTATCTCAAAGTAACTTTTATGGTACAATTAAAATTAGTAAATTTTTATTTTCAACCTTAACCAATTAAAAAGTTTATAAGTAATCTTTTACTAAATGAGCAGCCACAGAAAAAAAATCTAAGAAGACAGAGAATAGTTCATAAGGTCAGTAATTTTATTAATTTATTTTTTCAGATTTCTTAATTTAATAAATTAAACTATAAATCTGACTTGAATTTTTTTTTTTTTTAGATTGATGATTGAATAATTATATTATTAAAAATATAATTTAGCAAAATTATATTTTTTATAAAATCATTTTTCTATGATTTTTGTCTCACTTCCTTATGAAATAGTGTGTCGGTACATAGTTTTTTTTGCCACATATTGAAATGACTAGTCTCCTATTTTAAATTTCGTTCAACGTAGTCTATTCCCACCACCATTTTTCATCACTACCTCTTCACATGCACCCTCGAGTTTTTGAAGTTCTTTAGAGTATTAAAGGTGTAGCGAGATATCTTTTATATATATATAAATGGTCGAGAAATAAAATTTTGATGTTGTTATTTTTCAAAAAGTAAATATTGTTATATACGTTGGGTCGCTACCTAATGGAGTGCAATCCAGTTTTGTATGAATGGGTCAGCCCAAATATGTAGCTTAAAACCTTAAACCGATCCAAAAGTCTAACTTGTACTGTTGGAACTAAATCTCAACTATTCTAGTCCCACATCGACTAAACACAGTAACAACTTTCATTTTATATTTGGATGCGATGGTGTTGTAGTTCGTCCCTTCGGGGACATCCGATAAAATTGGAACGATACAGAGAAGATTAGCATGGCCCCTGCGCAAGGATGACACGCACAAATCGAGAAATGGTCCAAATTTTTTTTGCAATCTTGCCGGAAATCTGTTCTTGGCAATTGTTTGGGGTTATTCTCGGTTTGGGTGCCTCCGATTAGGGTTTCTTTTATGGCCATATTATTCAATCTTTTTCCTTTTCCTGGTGCATTGAACAATGGATAATTTCGTATCAGTTTTACAGTGAATAAACAAGGGGTGGGACAACGACACGGAGTTGATCCGGTGGCGGTAGCAGCCTAATTACAGAAGGCACGTTCAGTTTTCTCGTCAATGTGGCGAGGTACTGTTCTGGTTCCTTTAAATTACTTTTGAAGATTGTGTCGAACAAAAAACTATTGTCTGTTCTAATCACTGCGTAAGAGCATATTTATAATGTGAGGCATAAAGACTTATGAGTATTGTAGAACATAGAAACTAATATCATGCTTTTTCTTATGATCTGAAGGATGATTTTGTTGGGATCTTAAGATCAGAGGCTAATATAAATAGATAAAACATTAGCAGAAATGAAATTTGATTTGTTTGTGGGGGCAGAATATGCTGAAAGATGGATAAAAATGAATTCTTGGTTGTAAGTATCAAGTATGCTAGTCTTAACTCAATTTGTTGAAGTCTCTTTTACTAACTTCACTCTATTAATAGTTATTACAAAATAGAAATTACATAGCCAAATCCATCTAATCGCCCTTGCTTATATGCCTAAACAGTCTCTAACCATTCTCTGATTTTCTCCCACAAATCTATCCTCTTGCTTTGCAACTAATCTACCGCTAACATTTTTGTGGTGATGAAACTGACTTTGTGTAAATCTTTGTGGATTTACATGGGAGGAGAGGTATTCAATGCAACGTTTTGTTGGAACAACAAGGTAAAGAATTGTGTTATGATATTTTGAGGTTTGACTTGAATTCCAATGCCACATTTCACCATTTTAAATCTACTGGTATAGTCTGTGTAGAGAGAAACAAAATATAAAACACTAAAAGATTTAAGAAATTAAGGAGATGATGAAATTAAATGAATAATCATAGATAAGCTATCACATGTCATGTTGTCTAATTAATCCAGTTGTTTCAACATGATAATTCACATGAATATACTTGTAGGTTTTTGACCAAAACGCTGTCGACAAATGCAGCCCAGTATTAAGTCGAGAATTTTCAGAGCTACTGTTGTTAGTGCAATAGGGCTTAGGTGATGGTTTATGGTTTCATCAGTATCGCTAGTACTGGAGATGGGCGATTACAAGGGTTTGGCGGTGGTGGATTGGGGATTGATGTGACGGAGGGGGGTTGCATTTGACTCTTTGCTACTGATTTAGGAGATTGGAATGTAGTGCTGGCGGTGACCGCGGAGGAGTGGAAGGGGTTGATTTTGGAGGTTGTGAAGTGGTATAGAGTTTGATGTATGCGATGGTCTGCCAAGATCAGATATAGCCTACACAGTTAGTGTTGTTATCCGTTTCTTATCAAATACTAGAAGAGAGCATTGAAATGGAGTTAAGTGGATCATGAGGTATCTTCGAGACACTTTCAGTTTGAGATTTGGTTTTGGAAATGGACAACCGTTGTTAGTTGGCTACACAGATGCAAATATGGTAGGAGATGTGGATACCCGCAAGTCTACATCGGGTTATTTAATTATTTTTGCATGTGGGACTATATCTTGGTTATCGAAACTTCAAAAGTGTATTGCCCTTTCTACGAAAGAGGCATAATTCATTATAACAACAGAGACAACTAAATAGTTGCTATGGGCAAAGAAATTCACAAGAGAACTTGGTTTCAAGCAACACAGGTATATGTTATTTTGTGATAGTTAGAGTTCTATTCATCTTGCTAGAAATTTTAGTTTTCATGCAAGATCGAAGCATATTGATGTACGATACCATTGGATCATGGATGCATTGAATGAGAAGTTGCTTGAACTTGAGAAAGTTTATACTGATCGTAATGGTTCTGATATGTTGACGAAGATACTACCAAAGAAAAATCTTGAAGATTGTTGGAATGTCGAATTCCTCCTCATGGTCGGAAGGGGGAGATTTGTTGGGTTATTTCCTCTTATGAGGAGGAAAGCCCATGTTTGGGGGTTTACATTATAGCCCAAAGCTCATTAGGGTGTTAGCCCTAATGATGAATATAAATACAAGATGATTGGAGGAAATAGGAATTCAACCCGTTTTTGAAAGGAAAGGAAAAACAGTTTTTTTTCCATGCGCCCAGATTTCATCAAAGCTTTGATCCTGTGTCGTCCGTGGTCCGATCTTGCTGAAATTTGGGTGAGAAGTTCACAAGACACCGGACTACAACCTGAACAGTGGAAATCGAATTTTGAGTTTGGGAACATTGGTTAGTCATACAGAATTGTCAGGAAAGACGTTTTACTTATTTACTTTTGGGAGAAGAATTATTCCGCCCGTGTGTTTATTTGTTTGCATCTCTCCTAATAGTTTGAGAGGTTATGCATGATGATATTTGTTGGAGTGTGATTTTTGGGAAGTGGGAAAAGTGGTGATGGTCTTTGTTGAGAATCCAGTTGATGCCAGCCATCATGGGGCGACGTAAAGGATAAAGGTGGAAATAACATAAAAAGGAGGAGCAGGAGTTAAGAACATACTAAAGGCAAGATTTTCGAGTTTGATTGACAATTTGAAAGCTGAGACCAATTTCTTGGAATTATAATCTTAGTTTGTTGTTTTGTTCTAGTGATGGCAAAAAAAACTTGCCTCAGCCCGAATGGGACGAAAAATTCACCCCATTCGGGGTGGGGCGGGGATTGCCGCCCCGTCTCGGGTTACGGGGCCCCGAACTCGCCCCGTGGAAAAAAAAATAAAAAAGAAAAAAGGAGAGTATCCATTTTCTAACAAACTCTACATGCATTTTGAGTGCAAACTCATAATGAATATCCAGTATGTCTGAATACATGATCAATCCAGGGAAGTTTTCACGCAGAACTTATTTTATACTCATGACCTCATAAACAGCTTCAAATGCAATTTTTTCACATTTGTTCTAACAAATAAGTTGCAGTGACTGACTTTATTTATCATATATTTTTAAAATAATTGTTACTTGTTCTAGGCAAGACTTCAAAACTGCTTCTTTTAATTTGTTCTGATCTGGTGCCACTATGTAATGTAAAGCCAAAAAGGTTTGCCGAGCCAGGAAAGGTCAAAGGATAAATAGTGCTATAAAGTTTGCTAATGTTTTTTGTGCTTTCGAGATATCAGGCTACTGCTGGCTTCGAATAGAATTTTGTAACCCTACTTCAACTAAACCCACAACCCCCTCAAATCAAAATATCAAATGCACAAGCTGTGACACCCGTGAGCCGACTTCTCTCTTTCCTCTCTTTTTAGTTCTTTCTTCATATTTTGTCCTTTTTTTCTCCTCTCTTTTCTTTGGATTTTAAAATTTTGAATTTGTATTTTAATTGGAAATTTTTGAAGAATAAAAAAAATAAACGGGGCAAGAAATGGGGCAGCCTCGTGCCCCGCTCCGCGCTTTGTTCTGACAATAGAACCAAAACTGCTAACTGGGGCTAAGTTCAACTGCCTTTGAAATTGGATGTATTTGGAGTTCAGCTAAGATAATTGCCAACAGTATCCGAGATTACAAACAAGATGGAAGCTTCCAACTATTTGATTGATTCACAACCAACTTAATACAAAAATTTACTGGCGGAAAGGCAAACCGAAACCACACTTCATATAACACTATCTAGAGACACTGAATAAATTTTCAGTACACTAGGTGACAATTCTTCCTTATTTCACACTTTGAACCTGTAAGAGGACTAATGTTCCCATTTTATCTGTAAATTTCTTAGAGTACGAAACTAATGTTATTGTCATTCTTCACTTCTTCCACAAATATTAAATTATTATTTTGCATACATTGTTAGAAGTAACTCTGAGCATGACGTCCTACTAAAAAAATGAGACAAGGGCGAGAATCATGCTCCTAATCCACATCGAATCTATTTATTTTTTTCGCCTTTTCTTTTAGTTTAAATTATTTTTAAAAAAATAAACAATTGATTAAACGAGAGGATAAATTGAAAATCCCTATCCTTCCCTACTTTTCAAAAAATTATGACAGACGAGAATGATAATGACATTGCGGCCTCATCCTATCTCTTTGTCGTCCCTAAATTAACTCAAGGGTACATAAATATTTATTTCATTGTCATCCCTAATTAACTCTGGGGCACATAAATATACATGTATATTGGGGAACTTGCTCCCAATGCCAATTTAAATTAATAACATATATTCAACTTAACTATATTAGTATATTTGATGTTCTTATTCTTTAACAAAACATTGAAATAAAATAAAGAGGTAATTACCTAAAACCAGCTGTTTAGTTTTACCTTTCTAAAAATCAGGTTTTAACGTTATTTAATAAAAAATCAGGTTTTAATTTCACAATTAATATTAATAACAATATTTTAAATTAAATTAATCTATAGACCCACACATACCCCCCACCAAATTTCACACCATTCCCAAACCCTACTCTCTCTCTCTCTTTCGTCTCTTCCCCTTCTCCTTTCTCCTCCCCTCTCTCCCGTCTCCACCCTAAATTACCCAAAACGCTGGCAGCACGCTGCTGTGTCTGAGCAGCGCCGCACAGCTGCTGCGACCCAGCAGCATCGCGCTGCTGTGCGAAACTGCTACCAGCGTTTTGGGTGGGTCGACGCTGTTGATCTGTGTGTCGGGGTGTGGGTGTGTGGATCTGTGTGTGGGGGTGGATTTGCTGTGTGTGGATCTATGTGTGTGTGGCAATCCGTGTGGTGGAACTATTGTGGCGATGGTTGAGTGGTGTTGTGGCGGGGTCGACGACGGTGGTGATGTTTTTCTTGGTGTAGTTGTGCGGGCGGCGATGTGATAATTATTTTTTGTTAATATTATGACGGTGGTTGTGGTGGTGTTGTGATGGGGTGACGATGGTGGTGTTGTTCAGGCGGCGACGGTGGTGGTTGTTTGTGGTGTTATTGTTAGGGGTGGTTTAGGGATTAGGGTCGGCGGCGGATGGGACGAAGTGTCTGTAACCAACTATTTTGTCGTTCTATGACCTATGACCAAGGATTGTTGGTGTACTTGGATTAGGAGACGGGTTCAGCAGATGGGACAAAATGTCTGTGACCAACTATTTGGTCGATCTGTGACTAGTGACCAAGTTTTGGTGGTACACTGGGATTGGGAGACGGGTGTTTGGGTGTATGTGACCATCTCTATGGTAACCGTGACCATAAAATTCGTTACTCTGTGACTGAAAATATAACCTGTGACCAATAAATATGGAATAATTTTTTTAAATTGTGACCAATTAAAAATTTGTGACCTATAATTTTTTTATTAGTGACCAATGAAGTTATTTGTGACCTATAAATTTTTTTTGATCTGTGATCTCAAAATAATTCGTGATCAATTAATTTGATAAGTTTTGACTGAAAATTAAATTTTAACTACTTAATAAGTTATCTGTGACCAAATTGCATATAACTATAACCTTAACAATTGCCAGAATCGGAGCAATCTCCAGAATTAAGCGGCGGTAGATCGGTCACCGGAGTAGTCGTTAGAATTAAACGCGATCGGAGAACAGTCGTTGGTCGCCGAAACAGTGGGTGGTGGAGATGGAGGTGAGGTGGGTGGGGGTGGGTTAATTATATTATATTATAGTTAAATATTTAATTTAATATAATAATTGTGAAATATAATTAATTAATTCATAAAAAACCTGATTTTTGCAATTGTAAACATTGGGACCTGATTTTTTATTTTGAGATAGATAAAGTCTGAGTTGTAAAATTTTCCCTAAAATAAACACATGTGCACTCGTACCTATTGCATTGGAATCTAGTTTTGTACGGATGGGCTAGCCTATATAACTAGCTTAAAACCTTAACACGACCCAAAATCTAACTTCTGTTCGAACTAAGTCCCAAGAATTCTAGTCCCACATCGACTAAACACTCTAATAAGTCCAGTTTATATTCAAGGCGATGAAGGTGTTGTTCGTTCCTTCGGGACATCCGATAAAATTGGAACGATACGGAGAAGATTAGCATGGCCCCTGCGCAAGGATGACACGCACAAATCGAGAAATGGTCCAAGTTTTTTTTGTATTCTTGCCGGAAATTTTGTTTTGGCAATTGCTTGACGTTACTTTCGGTGAGTTCCTTCGATTAGGGTTTCTTTTTTGAGGTGCTGAGAGTTGAATTCATTCCCATTGTTTTATTTGAATGAAATCCTAATTTTCTGGTAAGAAATATATTGCTCAGTTCAATTTTTTTTTTTTTTTTTTTCCTTCTTTCAATGTTTGATATCATGGGTTTTATTTTACAACCAATTTCCTTTTTCCTGGTGAATTGAACAATGGGTAATTTGATATCATTGTCATAGTGAATACAGGACGGGGGGCAAAGATGTGGAGGTGGGGTGATGTCAAACGGTAGCAGTAACCTAATTGCAGGATTCCTCTTCCAGTGAGTCAACGCCATACTTCAGAAACCTTGTTTATGATTTTGGTTCCTTAAAATTACTTTCGAAGATTGTGTCCCAAAAAATATTGTGTGTTTTAGCCACTGTGAATGTATAGATTAGTAATATGAGCTGTAGTGACTCATTGAGTAGTGTGGAACATTGAAACTAATACCACGGGTTTTCTTAGGATTTAAATTATAATTTTGTTGGCATCTTAGGATCAGAGCCTTGTGTAAATAGAAAAACATTAGCAGAAATGAAATTTGATTTGGTTGTGGGGCTGAATATTCTGCTTGATGGATAAAAATGAATTCTTGGATACTAGTTGATCTTAAGTTGATTTTAATGAAGTCTCTTTTTCCTCTTCACTTCTTATCAATACTTATTTCAGATTGAAATTACAAAGCCAATCCTTTAAGATTACCTCAATCCATGCGACTTGTGATTGCCTCTTCCTCTAAGTTAACTATTATGCATCTGACCAACCACATTTGCTCAGATGCCTTAACAGTCTCAAATGATTCTCCAAACTTTATCCTCACCTTAACCAACTCATGAATATATGCACTTCTTAATCTCTTCTCTCATCTTACGACTTATCTACCTTAACATTCTCATCTTGACTAGACTAAATACATATAAACATCATGGATTTGCTTTTGATAAATGTGGGATAAGGAATTCAATTCAATGCAATGCATTGCTAGAAACAATGATGTGAAGAAATTGCCACACGATAACAAGGTGCTTTGGCTTTCGAATAAATTAATTTGTGTTGTGATATCTAGGGCTGTCCGTGGGTCGGTTCGGTTCCAAAATTTTCAGGTATTTAATAAATAGAATTGTCGGGTCCAAATATAATTATGGAACCATTCGCGTTCGGGTCCGTTCGGTTTGGTTCGGTTTCGTACTATAATTAAATTTTTTAACATTTACAGCAACACTACATAAATATAACTAATGACATATAATTCGTAATTTTTACAAATTAACGTAGTCCAATTCAAAAATATATAAATAACTAGTTGTCAAATAACATTAATTCAATGCATACAAATACCAAAAAGTAGATATTAATATTAAAATACCGGTGATCCATATCAATAATTCATTTGGGCTAATGGGCTTCAAAATTAAAATTATGAAATGATCTGGTTTATTTAATTAATTTGTTAATTTATTTAGAAAAATAAAAAATTTATTTAGTTTCGATTCTTATTCAGTTCTTCGGTTCTTGGTCTAGACCCAACCCAAACCCATTGGTTCTCGATTCGGGTACCCGTTCGGGTATTTAACTTATGAAGAACCGCTCGATTCGGTTCGGTTCGGGACTTTTGGACACCCCTAGTGATATCTGAAGTTTTGATTCAAAATCCAACTTGACATTCACCATATTAAATCTGTTGGTATAATCGATATAAGAAATAAACAAAATATAAAACATGAAAAATAATAATTTACGGAGATAATGAAATTAATGAACAAAAATAGAAATGTCATTAATTATCATCTTGACTAGTAGCATATGATTCCTGTTGTTTCAACATGACAATTTTCCGCACCATTATTGCCAGTGCAGTAGGACTTACCTGATGGATGGTTTATGATTTCATTGGAAGTGCTACTAGTGGAAATAGGGCATTTGAACGGGTTGCAGCCTGGAGGTGGTGGATTGGGAATTGACGTAATAGAGGAGGGGATTTGTGTTTGCTACTCGTGTAATTAGGAGATTGGAAGGGAGAGCTGAAAGGAGACTGTGGAGGACTGTAAGGGGTTGATGTTGGCAGTGATGGTTGAGTGAAGGTTGTGAAGATGGTTTACAGTTAGATTTATGGGTGTGGGGTGATACCGACAGATATGCTGATGGTGGAAGTCTGAGATTCATTTTATACATAAACATTTTTACCCCGAAGGAAATTGCATTGCAGATTATGGGGAGAGGTTTCCATGATGAAAAGCATTGGAGTTGATGCCAGCCATTCTGGGGGGTGGGGTTGAAGAAAGAATGACGATGTGCAAATGCAATTCACAGCACATGATCCCCCCGGCCACCTTGGACATTTTGCTAAATCTTGAGCTGTAATTGAGGAACATCTAAAGACAATATTTTTTGAGTTTGATTGAAAATTTGAGATCCAACACCAAATTTAATTGGGATTATTGCATAGTTTGTTGTTGTATTGTCAAAATTAGAACTCAAAACCACTCACTAACTGGGGGCTAAGTTTTGACTTACAATTTTGAAAGTATATTAGTTGAAACGACCATCCTAACAGAAAGTTAAATGGCTTTTTAACTGCCTTTGAAATTGGATGTCTTTAGAGATCAGCAAAGATAATTGCCAACAGCATCCAGATTACAAACAAGAGGGAAACTTCCAACTGATCGATTGATTCACAACCAACTTAAATACAAAAATTTACTTGCAGAAAGACAAACTGAAACCACACATTGTCATATAACACACTTTTATCGATCAGTTCACCAGGTGACAATTCTTCCTTATTTCACCTTTTAAACCAGTAAGAGGACTAATGTTCCCCATTTTGACCATAGATTTTACAAATTGGTGGAAGAAAAGCGCCTCATCTTCCGCATAGCTTTTCACTAACTCCATGGTTTGGCGCATGTTTCCAGTCAGCAGAACTTCATCGGAATTGAGAAGCCCTTTGCCCCATAATATGATCTTGAAGTATGTGTTATCAAATTTAACTGGGGATGCAAAATCCAGTGGTGAAATGTTATTATCTCCACCAACTTTAGGGCAGATTTTTTGTAAGCCGCTGTAGTAGGTTTTCTCTAAAGTTGCATCTGGTTTGTTGTTCCCATTTTGATTGTATAGCCTTTGTCTGAATGTCACACATCTTGCCACCCCAATTGTATGGCCTCCTGCAATTTAACATGAGAGAGAATCTTTAAACAAACAAGTTATAAGCATATCATACATATACACAGTTTTTTCATCTTTTTGCTTCTTTTCATACTACCCAATAGCGGATCTTTTTCCTTATTTAGTAAATCTGATAACTGGGACATAGTAATATATGAGCAAAATCATTCTTGTAGAATAATCTTTACCTGAGAGAGCAACAAGATCTTCAACATCCAAACCTTTGCGCTTGAACTGTGTTACAAGGGTTTGGATGGTGGAATTTGGAGCAGGAATATCAGTGTTTGATCGACTGAGACTTGCTGTTTTCGAGTCTCTTCTTCCTAATGGCACTTCCCAATGTGGTCCACCACTCTGTATCATGATGATTATTATCGTAAGTTTCATGTAAAAATTAATTGAAATTTGATATTGTCCTAATTAAGGTGTGGAAGGTATGATTGAATATGTTTTGATTAATTTTCTTCATGCAGTTTTAAATGATCGAAGGGAATACTGTTTTTCTTTTTCTCAGTAAAAAGCAGTATATGATTCTTATTTTTTGAATAAACCAGAAGGTTAATTTGAAATTTCTTACTAATACGATGGAATCCCGAGCAGCAAGGGCAAGAACGTCTGCACATGAAACTGTGTGAGGGCATACTGCTTCCAGTTTAGCCTTGATCTCATCAATCACTTCAAATCCCCTTATGGAATTCTTGTTTGGTCTAGAATTCTTTTCACTAACTATTGTTTCACTATCATCTAGTAGGATTGATGCATCACACCCCTATAAACATATTCTGAATTAGTAATATGAAAGTAAATACTTCAGTTCTACTAAGATAATTAGTTTATGTATATGAAATTTCAATCAAGCTACCTGCACAAAGCAGTCATGAAAGTGGAGTCTCAGTAAAGAGGCAGCCATTCTGGGATCTTCTGCAATGGCCTTTTCTAATACAGACATTATAATCTCATTAGCTTGTGGGCATGAATAATCGTAGAATTGCGGGGTGAGACCCGAGTATCCGCCTCCCCGACCATAGCCTGAACCCGGAAAAGCTTCTAGCAGAGAGCAAGACAGAAAAGCAAATGCTATGAGACTGCGAAGCACCTTGAATGAAGCCATTAACAACTGCAAAAGGTACTAAATCACTCTTTCTTCTTGGTAGATTGCTTTGCGATATTCCTTTGAAGCAATGCCTCTAGATATATATGCATATCTTTATACATGGAAAGAAAAAGAGAGATCATGGAATCATACCAACTGCTCTTCTACCAAATCCCCCTACTTCCACTGTATGCCTCTTATGACTAAACATGACCCCTTCAACTTGTAGTATATACACCTTTATGGAAATGGATAATGGAGAGAGGAGAAGAATTTGAAATTTGTGACCGTGTTTCTGGTTTTGTTTCACCTGCTCCACGAACATATACATCTATCCATATTTGTCACATACTTTATCAGTCTATGGACTTCATCCCAGTTAGCAATTTGCTTTTGTTTCTTCATTTATTGCCCAAATCAATGGACTACAACAGACGAAAGAATGCTCTTTTTAGGGGGCTACAAAAGCGTTCAAGATTAACATGTTGACCAATAATTGAACACAACAACTCCCTTGTTTTCGATGGGGAGAGTAGTTTATGGTTGGTCGACCTTGCCTAGTGTAGAATCGTACTGGACGACCAAACTAAAAATAAAAAAATTATGTCTCCTATATTAATCCATGAGTGCGTGAGTATCAATGAATCATGTTAACTCGTATTCGAAAGGACCAACTCGTATGGGAAAGGATTAATTGCTATCTTTGTAGTAGTCGACATTCATTTTCTTGTTTCTTCATTCTTCAATCTTTTAATATATGGTGAACACTAATCAGTTTCAACGCGGTACATTATTTTTAAAGTAATGTTGTTTAAGTTCTCTTGAAGAAACCATATTTGTAAATGATTATAACGGAAATGAAACCGCCCTCCGACACTAGGATTGATCGGATTGGTGCAACCATTTTGGGTTTGTCGACCAAGTTGTTTCAATGTCTCAAGAGTCTTGGTTGGTCGACTATCGGTTGTGATGTTGAAAATACTATTGCTTCGATTCTCCAGAAGGTATTCCTCCTAGGGGTCAACTGGGTTATTGTCTGGTCACGAGGTGGCCATAGCTGATAGGAAAGAGGCAATCTATGCACACATTCATTCTTATTCAAATGGTCCTACTGAAAACTTGAGATATTTATGGTCTTTATGACCACCGTCTTCTAATTGGAACACATTATTTTCGTATACAATGTCCTGACGATTGAATTTTAGGAAAGGATGAGGCCCTCCGGAGCATAGTTCAGTGGTGCAAAGGACATGAATGAGGTAATTTCAGCTGAGCTGACAGTCGTAGTGTGAGAGTTCGATTTATGCTTCTAACAAGGTTTGGAATTGGACTTATGGGCACCAGTATGACACCAGTATGACAGATTTTGTACCCTGATCTGTTGAGGCACATCTCGTGATTTACCTCCTCCACAATGCTTTAAAGGCGGAGTAGTGGAGGGTCTTCAAGGTTGGGGTTCAATATTCTTAATATTAGGAAAAGATGAGAGCGTGAACGTACGATAGCCATGTTCAGATGAGGACACATCAACCCCATGATGATGACTATAAATATCAGGTAACTATGATGTGAGATATCAAATTGTCATTTTTCCATATAATTACGTATGATATACTCAAAACCTTCTCCTAACTCTCATACCAGAGTAGCCAGGGGAGGAGCCCTACCACTTCTTTACAGGTTTAAGGCTGTCAACGCCACCATTAGTAGAGGATTGGCAACACGAATATTAGAGAAAGAATAATGTTATTCATAGTGAAAACTGTCGATGGGTCTTCTTACGTAGCATACATGCGTCGCTTTGTTATTTGATACATTAATGTAGTAGTTTTTATTGTCTCGCGCATTAAATAATAAAGCTACACATGGGTAATTTTTAATTTTTTACTATGAATAACATTACTCTCAGTGAAATACCAACTAAACTTTATTTATCCTTTTATAGATTGCCATGTAATTAGAGCCCATTAAATAAATTTAAAAAAAAAAAAAGGTTTTCCAAGTTGAGAGTGGAATAGGCATTGGTTTCTTGTAATTCTGTTGCCTCAAATAGCATGATGTCACATGGGACGATTACTGTCGTCGACTGTGAATAACATTATTCATAATATAAATATTTAATTTAACATTCTTTTCTACCTGCACTAGTTAAAGAACTACATCTCCATCCCCTCCCTCAATGTAATAAAAAAATAAACATTGTTGTTATTAAAAACTATAAATATAGTTTAAAAACCCATTTGAGACGTAAAACTTAAATATGTCATCCTAGTGTTGTTCTTCAACCAATACTTATATGTTACTAAGGGTCCGTTTGATAGAAAGATGGAAAATGGGTGGAAAGAAAATGTTTTATAGGGAAAAGATTTTCCCAAAAATTGTTTTGTTGGGAATTGTAATTAATTGTGTTTGATTGATATAATTTTCCATGGAAAATATTGAAAGTTTAGTGTCCGTTTGATTTCATTTTTTATGAAAATTGTCCATTAAAGTGATAATATTTTCTACCATTGGATCTAAAATTTGTTCCAATTGCCAAAAAAAAAATAAAAAATCATACTGAATATCATTCGTTTGGCTTTGTTTTACATGAAAATTGTCAATAAAAGTGATTTTTTTTAACCATTGTGTCTAAAACTTTTTCCAATTTGTAAAAAAAAAAAAAAAAAATTGAAAAGTTGGAAAATATTTTCTCACCAAAACATCAAGAATTTATTTTTCTTAAAAAGGTGGAAAATTTAGAAAGTTGGAAAATATTTTTCCGGGAAAATTTCGCCAATCAAACGTTACGAAAGTTGGAAAAGAGAAAAGATTTTCCTACTTCCCTAGAAAATTTTGCCAATCAAACGGGGTCTAATATTTAGGAAATAAGAAATTGTTGAAGGATGTGCAAATAAAAATGCTTTGTCGCCAAAACGTGGAAATTGTTTTACCTTTGTAATGAGAATTGGCTTTCACTTACTTTTACCTAATGCTTCACCTTTTGATATGAAACGCCAATTCTCAAAATGTGATAGGTTAGTTAGATTTTAGCCCTTATTTGGTTAAATAAAAAAAAAATTAAAAAAAAAAAAGATTCTCTGAAAAAAGTATATTTTGGTAAACGCCTGATTAAAAATTAAGAAAAGTTACGAGAAAATCTGATTTTACTTTCCTTTGAGAATGTGTAGTTGAAAATAATGTGAGGGAGAAGTGATTCTTTACAAAAAAAAAAAAAAAAATCAATCAAGGGCTCAATATCAGTCATGCATATGTACAAAATGAACTCTGCATGTGTGTGCATACGATCAAAAAAAGGGTGGGCTCTAGATGGGTTTGTTAAGGGATAAATTTCGCGTCGGATAAAGTTAAGAATATAACCTACATTTAAGGGTTTGTGTTAGTCTAGACCTTTTATATGGAACTTCAACTTTTAATATGATAGTAAAGGAATTTAAGATCAATGGTCTAGACTACTCATCTTACCTAGGTTGATCTTTTAAGATGAAACTCAAGTGTTGATGGATAAACTCTACGTCAAGTAAAGAAAAGAATATTAAAGCATATCCAATAATGTTCTTTATCTTAGAAAATGTCTTCTACCATATAAAGAACATTTTAAGGATTTTTATTTTCTTTTTCCTTTTTTAAATAAGGAGTCGAACTTTTTAAATAACGCCAATAAAATTCATTATTTTGTTTTTCATATAAGCAATTATTGTTCATCCTTTAACAAATGGATAAACTTGATGTAGGAATCGAGGAAGTTGTTTTTTTTTTTTTAAGAAATGAATAGAAAATTGTGCAATAATAAATGAAGCATGTATAGAGAGTGAGTTTGACTCTCTACATTTGGAGGGTCAAATCCATTATTTATTTTAATTTTGAATATAAAGAATGTATTGAATACATCAAAAAGAATTTCGACCCTTTGAAATAGAAAAAATTAACTAATGTAGAGCTTATTGGAGATGATTTTAACCAACATATTCGACTTTGAAGTATTATTCCTAATAGTGTTAACCTTTTAATGTGGAACCACAAGTCTAATATGATATCAGAGTACATTAAATTTAAATGAACAATTCGATCTGATTAAGACTTGGCTCATGTTTGGTACGCATTAAAATTTTCATTTTTCTACTTATTTTCAACCACATTTTTCAATAAAATAATATTTTTCATCACATCAATAACTTTTCATTCTTTTTCAACCATACATTCTCCATCAATCTGCTATTTCAAGATACATTCTTAAAAAATAATGTGGCTCAAACACACCCGCAATCAAGCATAAAAGTTCCAAAAATGGTGTGTTTAGACGTGTCATCATCTTACGAGAACATTTTAAGGAATAAATGATAAGAATATTGACCAACAAAAAATGATTTGTTCTACTCCTTTAAACAAGTAACTTAATAATTTATTCACTAGTAAAGAAGTAATTCATTTTTTTGATTATATATTTTTGGGTTAAAGTTGAATACTCGAGTTTAATTAAATAAAAGATAATAATTATTGTGTTTAATCTTTTAGATTATTTCATGTCCGTTTTGGATTTGCAACACCTCATTTTTTCATAATTCAAGTTCTAACCCTACTTGTAAACAATCTCTTTTAGCAAATATGAAACTATGTATATTATTTACTATAGGAGTAGGCATGTACAAGAAAAATATTAAAATTGTTAATTTAAATTCTTGTTTAATTATTTTCAAGTATTGATTATTCTAAATATCTATTAATTGCGTAATTAATATAACGGATAAGTTTCTATCAAAATTTTAAGAAAGTTAAAATGTGATTTTGTGGTTAAGATCGAGAATCAAATCATAACTCTTGGCTTCTCAACCAACATAATCATGCAGTTAATTTATTCAAGGAGGAAGAAGATTCTTCTCAAGAGGAAAGATTGATCTCAACTTGGAGATGGTGTGGTGGGGGGGGGGGGGGGGGGGGGGGGGGCGTGGATAACTTCTATACGAAATTATCTACCCCTTTTAGTCCTCTGCAGAATCCCATACTCCTTCCCTTGTTGTGGAACTACTTGTCAATACTTGATCTGATTCAGTTGAAGAGTCTGCAAATTCTTCTTTGTACATTTCTTCAATCATAGGCTTCCATAGTCGAACTCGAGCATTTATGAACCAGTTAGAAACCTGAAACAATCGTTTAACACATAACGTAAAAATAAGAATAGTCGAAACCATTGGAAATCATTTATAGCATAATTTTCATTTAAAGAGGAACAGGAAGTACTTGATTCTTTGACAATCCTGTCTGTGATGCCAACATAAGCTTCTCTGAGTCATTAGGATATCTGAGGGGAAAAATAAAAAAAATAAAAATTTAACGGGCATTGTTTTGGAGCAAACTTGGAAGTTATTCGGGAAATAGAGCACGTACGGATGAAGGAAGTGTTCGAAGAGCCAAGCACGAAGAATTGTCACAGAAGTCTCGGGCAGTCCTCTTATCGGTCTGCACACTTGTCTTGATGTTTGAATGATTCCTAGCTGTTGAAGTGACATTCGATTATGTCTGGCTTCTTGATCAGATAAGCTTAGTTCAGACAAACCCGAGCTAATTCTCGGCACTTCTTTCGTGATCTTTTTCCTTGTGACGTGAATTTGAAATAAAATTGCATTCCTTAAGCTGCAAAAGTGTTTGGAAATAGCTTGGAGTGCAAGAGCAGTATAAGATTTTCCTGCTTTTGAACCTGCTATAATCCCAAATGATGAAACAGTTTTCTCCATATGATGATAATAATCCTCGTATTGTCTTTCCACCTGAAAAGTAAACATCAGTCGAAAACAATAAGCAGATGGGACGAGACAAAAGCTGTTGAATTAGAGTAATCCGATGTTTAAAGGTAATGATCAACCTCCTCAAGCAAGGCTATAAGCTTTACAAGGTTGAGATAAGTTTCATGTTTTTCAATCAACAGTTCATTGTTTGAAAGCTCTGCTTTCAGTTCGAATGAAGAGCCTTTCTTACAACTGCGCGATAATTTCTCGACGTACTTCTGGTTGCTCAAGTCAATGTCCTTCCCCCCAACACTAACCATTTCTTCTAGAAGGGATTGAGCTGGTTTCAAATACTTCGAGCTCCCAATTGCAGCAGCAAATGATTCAGTTCCATACGATGTCGAACAAGATTGGTTCATTGGAGAAAAAGCATTTCCGGTGAAAGAGAAATCATTGGCCATTCGATCAAGTCCCATGTAGCCAGGACTAATGAAGTTTGATGAATTTAAGGATCTTTGCCCGGATTGCACTGACCCTAGAGATAGTGATAGCCTCTGGGCTTGCTGGGAAACCTCAGTCGATGTTCCAAGAAGATCGATTAGTCGTCTATCCCGGTCGATACGAGTTTCATCTGTTAGTTGATGGGTATGAACAAGGTCTGTAGATCTAGACATTCTTTCATCAAGAGAATAAGTGTTTGGCAGCAAACCTAGAGACTGTGGGTAAGGACTATTTCCAATAGAATTTGCTGCATAAGGATCAAAATGTTGATTTCGTAACTCACTTTGACTAGCTATGGAGTTTGAGACAATGAATTGGTGTAGAATACTTAAACTGGAATTCGAGGGGGAATCTTGTGAAACCATGCTAACAAATTGCTAATAAAATCACTGATAAAATATTTTGATAAAGATTGGATCTTGATCAGAAGTACAGAGTGCAGAGAAAAAGTGGATTTTTTCAAAGGAAACTATCGAGGGAGAAAATGATTTTATATATTGTAAATATGGAATGAGATTAACGTTAATAGAGTTCAATTTCATACTACAAACAGAAGATTTCTGAAATGCAAGTACAAAATGAATCGTAAAAATCTTGAATTGATATCAGAAAGTAAAAGCATTCTTGAGAAAATGATGGATGTAAACAGAGGTCAGCATTAAAGGAGACGAGGTACACGGTACATGAACAAGATAAAGATGAATGACAAACCCCTAAATGCATGTTTGGTACGTAATACTAGTAAATTACTCGACAATATAATAAAGAAGATTTTATTTTATTTTTCTTCCTTAATATTGTCCCTTTCGACTCTGTCCGAACATAATTAAACAACTTATAAGAAAACATGCCTCTTAACTTGATAATAGTTCATTCAACAAGGAACGAATAGATTCTTTCTCTGTATCTCCTCTTTTTCTGATGTATAAATATTAAATAATATAGGGTACCGTAATGTCAGCATAATGAGAGCTATAAAAGCTATATGATCAGAGCTCTGCAAACATTTTTAAAGAAGCAAAGCTATTAACCAAGTGAAAATGCTGAAAATGATATGGTAAAATGGTCCCCCACAACAAGCTAAGGCATCAAGATTTCAGCTTTAATGCCGGCTATACGTTTCTTTGGGCCACCAAAAATTAGCACTTTCAGCTCAAATTTCTCTCTTACTATTCACAAGGTAGAAATAAGCCAACACGATAAATTGTTTTCTGCCATCTAGAAAAAAGCAAGGAAAAGTAGAGTGTCTTCTGCACACTTCCAGTTTTAAGATTGTCTGATTGAGAATCCATAAACATACGGGAATATCTAGCCTTTTTCATATTAGCTGTTGTTGTATGATGTTGAAAGGACACTGCATTCATAATCTTTCAAAGACAAGAATGTGATGTTTAAAAATAAGTTCCTCGTGCGTGTGACTAATGGTGTTGTGGGCTGTTGAGATTAATGATAATGTGTTGGCTCTGATACCAGTTATCATAAGGAAGTCCCAAAATAAGGTTTTATGCTCAACATAAAAGATAGCACGAACAAGTTGAGTTGAGTTAACGTCCATGAGCAGAAAGACGAACTTCGCTAAATGAAATGGGAGAATAGGAAAGAGACCAAAAGACTGTAGTAGTGATTCCCATTTTTGCACACTTGTCCCTTTCAGTACTTGATCACTTTCTTATTTTGTAGATATGTTGGTCAATAGAACTCCAAGGCTATTTACTGATGAAAGTGACTGAACAATCTAAACAGCCTAGCAAAAGGCAAAGGAAAGTTCTGCTTTCCTGGGTTGTCCAGAATCTCTTGATAAGATTCATTTTCAACCACAAGAATCAAACAAGTCGAAACCAGTAAGGAAATGAAACGGTTTGGTGGCAAAAGAAAATGAAATGAGCCCCATTTTTTCAAAACTTATTTTCAGCCACGCATTCTGCGATCAAATAATTTTACACATAAATCGAAAACCTTTTCTTACATTTTAACCACACATTCTCTAAAAAAATTACTATTCAAAAATGCATTTTTCCCAAAAATGGGGCTCAAACAAGGGCTTAGTTTATAACTTTATCTGATAAAATTAAAACCACATTTTCATAGAATGTAGATCATCTTGTCAATTAGGACTTCATTTTGCATTTAAACATTCAACGGACAGTGTTTGGGCTAGAACTCGCCCGAACATGTGAACGTACAATCGGTTCATGCACAATGTCCTAGTGAGCTTGTGAACAGATTTACAGGTTCGAAACAATTTTTTTACAAATTAGATAACAAGATTTCAATATTTTCATGACTGATTGCTTTCAATCTTTTTAAACTCGTCACAAAAATGTAATAGTCATACATGCATTAACATATCCAATGGGAAAATTACAATCTGTACGGAATTTCCTTTACAAACAAGTGTTCCATGAACTTTACATACTATACAATGCAATATCAGAGCACATTTATCATGCTTAATTCTGGACTTCTTGATTATTTCTGCACACAAAAAAAACCTCTGCAAAAAATATAACAAGGCAAAGCATCTCCGCCTCTGTCTCATGTTGCAGGTAACCTTTTTATCAAGCCACAAAATCGGATAAGAGGTGGGGATTGGCAAATCTGTGCTGTTGATTTATGGGGTCCATGTAACGGTATTCCAATTTTTCGAGACCCATTGAAGAAGCTGTAGCACCATCTTCGCTTGGTTGCATTCCACCAGATATTGGGTGGGGATTTTTCTCACAATGTTGCAACCCCAGTGCAAGTGACACTTGATTTCCAATTGCGTTTCTCGACATGGAAATATCATGTCTATTACCAGCAGCATCAACAACCCCACAACCAGTCTTCTCGTGCGATACAGTTTCATCAGAGAAAATCCTATGATCAGCCACGTTAAGTAGTTTCTTTGGATGTAATTCAGTTAGTCCGAAATTAAGTTCATTGTCTCGATAAGGACCAGCCTGGTAGCTCAATTTTGCTTCACGTTCATTCCATTCTGAACTTGATATAACATCAGTCATAAACTCACTGGACTGAGCCATGTGATTGCCATTCGCAGATGAAGACATTAAGCTTCCCTGAAGTTCTTCCTCTCTGTCATCATAAGAAGACTTCTCCTGTGCTGCCGCTGCATGTTCTGGCGAAGTCTTAGGTTCTGCTTCTGCATCCCGGAACTCCTCCTTGTACATCTCCTCAATCATGGGTTTCCAAAGACGTACACGGGCATTGATAAACCAGTTCGCAACCTGATCAAGTCGTGAACATATCAATTTTGACTCTTATTAAATCATGATGCCCAGAATACGACTATTAATTTCAAGTCACCAGTGCAGCTAAAGGGATTGTGTTTACACTATTGCATGGAAACTATGTGACGGAAACGTGCTAGATAAAGTCGGGAGAATATTTTTATCTATCAAAGATCAAGGTTCAAAATTTAAACACGTGAATTGACGGTCTTAATCACAGTTTAAACATATGAAGAGATACCTGGCTTCTAGTCAATCCTGTCTGCTTTGCAAGGATGATTTTTTCTGAGTCTTTCGGGTAACTGTGGATTAACCAAAACATAGTAGTTAGGACATTGTTCTATATTAATCGGCGGTGTCGATGAGAAGATAGTAGATAACAATAACATACGGGTGAAGAAAATGCTCAAAAAGCCAAGAACGAAGGACAGAAACAGCGTTTTCAGGCAAGCCTCTTTGTGGTCTCCAAGATTGTCCAGTCATACCAAACTGCTGAAGTGCCTTTTGTTGCCTCAGTTGCTGATCCACAAAGCGAAGACGAGATAACACTCCTTGACCATGCGAAGTCACACCTTGCTCCCCCAACATTTTTTGAGTAACTTGAATATGCCTCTTGATTGCATCACGCAAGCAGCGGAACTGGTGGGAAATTGTGCGACGGGCAAGTGTAGTGTATGGTTGGGCAGCACCACGTCCTACCACCATTTCGAAAGATGATACCAGAACTTGCATCTGATGGTTATAATATTTGTATCTTGTATCTACCTACAGCCCAAACAGTTCAAAAGTGACGAAATAAATGAAAACTCTAAATCAAGTATAATTAATGAGACTTAGACCTAAAAAGAGAAGGAGAACTAAGACGATAAAAACATGGTGTAAAGTAATATTAGTTGAAGGAACTATGCAAATGGTCTCACCTCATCGAACATAGACCATAGTTTTGTTAACTTGTTTTGTAGATCACGTCGTACAGAAGGGGAAAGTTCAGAAGAAGAATTGATAGTTAACTCGTAAGGCTCAGAAGACATAAAGTCCCCTTTGACATCCGTCCCTATGGAGCCATCTCGACCAAGTGAATTGAAGTCCTGGTGTTTCTCTGGCTTTTCGAGAGCTCTATGAACACTGACTACTTCATTGAGTAAATCTTGAGCAGCACTGAGATACTTTGAGTTCCAAAACGTTCTTGTGATTCCTGTTGCTTCACATGGAGATGACGTAGAATGTATTTCTTTGGGACTTGTCAAGATTTGATCACTGTTGACAGCTCCGTATTTGACAGTATCCCGAGTCCCTCCAGCTAAATCAAATGACAGATATTCAACATTCTTTAGTCCATTGATTTGAGAAACCTGGGCTTGAGAATGTACAGCATGCAAACTCAATGGGGAGGAGAGACTCGAGTTCGTGTAATGGTTGAAATTCGACGGCCCTTGAACCAAGGATGGTACTCGAGATCCCAAGCTGAGAGATAATCCGTGATACAGAGAATTTTGTTCCGAGCTGTAGGCGTGGAGTGGTTGTTTAACAAATTCAGGATCGGTCAAAACAGTATCACCATCTGAATAACCGGGCATCACATGTAACTGCCTATTGGTTTGCTGCATACTTGCAGGAACCCCAAATGGAGGAATAAATACCATCTCGTCTCTGTTTCTGATATTTTCGGCTTCAACATGGTCACTAGTCGATACAGAATTTCCAGAAAATAAGTTTGTTGCATAGTTT
The DNA here is from genome assembly GCA_019097785.1 of Fraxinus excelsior. Classification (NCBI taxonomy): domain Eukaryota; kingdom Viridiplantae; phylum Streptophyta; class Magnoliopsida; order Lamiales; family Oleaceae; genus Fraxinus; species Fraxinus excelsior. The sequence continues at coordinate 5,233,667 of CM032634.1, read as the reverse complement.
AAAGACATTTTGTCATTAGGAAGCTCGAATGATAAGGAGAAAGAAAATATGGAATCGTTAGCAGTCTCCTCCAGTAGTTAAACTCGAACAAAACGTAGCCATTTGTTTTCTGCACTCATTCGAATATTGCCGGTCCGAGTTGACAAACACAAAACCATTACCGGTGATTCCAAGGATTAAAGGAGTGATTTGCGAGCTGAGGATGAAGAATAAATAGCAATCAGGCTATGAAAGCCGAACTTGAAGGAAACGATAGGCATCAGAAATATAAAAAGGAAATATAAATCCCATCCCCCGTATGGTTTGCTATATACACAGCCAACAAATTGTTTTCTTTCTCAATCACCATCTCTCCCTGCCATTGCCAAGTTCTCAGTGTTATTAAGCATCACCAAGTTACTGTGCATAAATACTCAAATTATAAACACTACCAAATAGGATATATCTCATAATCAGAACTAATGTAGCAGTATAATAATCTCAAATACGTATTCTGCTAAATTGTTTTGTGTGTGTGAGGTGGGGTAGGATAGGGATTCAGGAAAAAACAGAGAAAAATAGAAGAGTAAATTTCCAATAAAAAGAGTAAGGTTCTATTGAACTCCCCCATCAATTGATCGTCATGCGTAATTTTGGAAATAAATGCAAAACCCACATCAGAAATAATATTAACTACTTCATAAAAACATAATCAATCACAACTACTGCAAATAAATGAATTAACAGAAGCAAAGGTTAGAGAAGGCAAGAATTGGGTATTACCTGGGAAAAAAAAGTGATTCTTGCTCAAAATTATTATTGCGAAAAAGGAGCTCCAGCTGTTATATGGAGACAAAACTAATGCCAAAGATCCCCAACAAACCAACCCTCCTTATCATTGAACAATGACACCAACCTATAAAAAAAATATTAAAAAAACAATAAACATAAACAAAAAGAAAGAATTATTACCCTCCAACCTTCTGTTCTTGATAATAAAAGACAATATATTCCTTTTCAGTTATACCCCCCTTTCCTTTCTCACGTGGGGACAAGTTACAAGCCCAAGATCACCTAGAAACTTCTGTAGAAAACAATAAGAAGCAAAATGTCAACTTCACAGTTGTTTTTTACAAGTTATTTTTAGTGTTAGCTTATGGTTTTAAAAACATAACCACCAGCCAGTTGGTGGACCTAAAACCAAGGTCTTAAACCTCCATTGAAAGCATGGATTTTTAGTTGCTGTTGTAACTGTAGTTTGGTTGAATTTAATTTATAAGCTGTATCCAGAGGTAGCTAAGTACTATCACTAAGATATATGTGTTCCTGCGTCCATTCTTTTAATGGTGGTTGATCATTTAAGCAACTGTATAATTTACTTCGACAATCCGTTTGAATACATCTTGTGTCGTCTAGGCCTTATTCTTAAATTCGGCTTCTTATAACAAAATAGAATTATACTCTAAAATTCAATCACAGTCCAAAGTTGTAAAGATCTCATTTGCTGGGTAAAGAGAACAATATAATTATTTAGTTTTGGCTAATTTATTACTCATTGGCGGCTGTCAGTGAGCATATCTTGGCAGTTAAGAAGAATATACGTTGTTATCTACGTAGTCTATTCATTTGTATGTTTTATTGGATAAAATAAAGATTATTTGGACAAAAATAACCGTGACACATCATCAATAAGTTATAAGAAATTTTCTGCTGATTAATCGGTAACGAAATTTGATCTTCATGTTCTGTCCCTTGTATGAAGCAAATATCAGTAGCCATCAACTACTTTTCAACAGCACCCTCTACCCCACGCAAAAAAGAAAAAGAAAAGAAAGCTTATATGCACAAAATTATACGGAGCAAGCTAATACATATTATTAATACGTTTAGTAAGATAGATTCGACAATAGTAAAAACTAAAATCTGATTCATATATTGGCGATCAGCACTACAAAAACTGCTCAGTATACCTAAAATACACTAGTTTTTACATATATAGGCGATCAGCACTATTTTCATAAGAGATCCAATATCACAATTGAGAACTCCACAAGATATCCCAAATTTAGGATTTCTGAAAGTACTTTTTAAGGTACGTGCTTTCCCAGATTTCTTGTTTTTTGACAGGTTCAATCAAATCTACAACAATATTATGCAAAGCAACTATCGATGAGAAACTCATCAAAACTGCTGAATGTCACAGTAAGCCCTCTGTCGATTCTATCCCAGATTCAGCATCTACTTGAGGAACAACTGGAAAGGGCACATCTTCCTACTCTTGCAGGATGTCTTATCGAGTGGACATTAAGGCATGGACAGAAGCTTGTCCTTGATCAACAGAATCTTCCCTACAAATAGTATTGAAAAAAATTGAAGAGGTTAATTACGTTGATAGCCAAACTATACTGACACAAGGATAAATAAGTATTAGCGTGTTAAGAAACTGACATAGTCCAACCATAAATCAAATTAATTTCCATCGATGTCTGATTCATGCTGTTTCCCAAATTTCTCCAGTGCAAGAGAATATATTGCTTTTCTTTTCATCGACGTTCCTGCAGCCACCAACTTCACTGCCTGTATTAGATAAAGCTTGTTACTGATACAAGGTATTTTACCAATCTACCATAATCGATCCATGAATATAATCAGTTAAAGTAAAGCGAGCAAGCTCCAAATACAGTAAGCAAATATCTAAAAATGCATTTGAATGCCCAATCTGTTACATAAGAGTAAATTATAAGGCAAGCACTTCAATTTGTTTGGAAACTTGAATATTAAACAAAGTATGATATAAACATTTCCCATCAATTTGGTGGAAACTTAGAAGTCCAAACTATTATTCTGTAGCATGTTTTGCATGCTTATATTTGGTGAACATTTCTCGACAAAAACCTAACCTATTCATATCCAAAATTTGTGGCTACTAACAAAAGCACGTTCTCTTATTACACGTACCACAATTTAGAGCACGATTTCATAATACTAAATTAAGCCCCTGTTTTGTAGAGATTAAAATCAGATTTTTAGTAAATTTCGATAAAAATTAATGAAATGTGTGGTTGAAAAGTTGTGGACCCATGAAATGTGTGGTTAAAATTAATGTTGACTTTGACTTAAAATTTTAATCCAAACCAAATAGGGGCTAAAGACACTATTGAATTTTAGGGCAGCATAGATATTTTCCTACTATTGTGTAACTCATGTTACCTAACGAATCAATTAGCCCTTCTAATGAGTGAGCTTGCTATATTTTGTGTGTCTACATAGTTGATTGGCCGGCATTGCGATAGATAAATCAAAAGTAGCCTAGTAACAAAATCAACTAGTAAGAGGAAAGTAACAAATTAATTACATCCATGCATCAGCTAATTTTATAATGACCAATGTTACAAGTCAATATCACTTCGATATCAGCATCATGCAGATCAGTGTCTGAAGAAACAGAAACAGAACATATGCATTTGTATGTACTGAATAAATCTGAAGAAACAGAAACTGTGGGGGAAGCCGTTACCATAGAAAGGCTATGCCCTTTCGAGATCAACGATCTCAACTCATTCTCAAGTTGAGACTCCGTAAGAGTTTCATCCTTGCTAATTGTCATTCCTTCGATCAAGAGGGTAATTTCTCCCTTTGGTTGGTGGGCTGAGAATGCTTCTTTGGCTTCCCCAAGAGTACCACGCCAGAACTAAACGAACACGATAATATCTTAGTAATGGGAGGTAAATGAAATAATCACACAGATTTCTAGGTTATTTATCATTTCGGAGAATAATATGAGTGATATGCTAAACAACGAGAAAATGTATCATAGCTTCACGAAATAATTACATTTAAGACCCTATTTGACTCCCTTTAAAACAAAACAATTTATTTCTCGCACTTATTTTTAACCACACATTCATATAATAAAATATTTTGTAAGTAAATCTAAAATTTTTCCCCACTTTTTAATAACGCATTCTCCAAAATGGCTAGAGATTCAAATACTATAAGTTAAAGAACGTAAAATATAACTGCTACTCCCATTCCCTTGTATCAAAGAGGAAAGGAACTATTCCACTATTTTAGTAACAGGTTTGGTATAACTGATTAATGTCTAAATCAGATAAGGCGTATGATGTCTTTAAAATGACAACACAATTAACGGGAGCTAAAATCAGGGACTAGACTAGTGGCATGCACTTGACTATACATAGTGGTGGTTGTGATTAGAATTTGTAATTTCCTTGGCTAAGAATCCAAATTTCACATTTGGACATGCATAGTAAGTAATTACTGTAAATCAGGTTAAATGTAGTTGTTGAAATGTGAAGAGGTCGAAACATCACAACATTGAAGAAATAAAGGAACACAAAAAAAATAAAAAAAATAAAGGAAAAATTACAAGTCACCTTAAAAATCTCATCCCATGTGATACCCACTTGTTCTCATAACATTTCAGTAGTTATTTGAAAAGGACCTTAACCAAGAAAAGATAAGGTGTCCGTATACTAACAGTTAAATGATCACCATCTCCCCAAGTTTATTATATAAGCAACATTTTTTGTTCATGGGATTCATGACGAACACAAAACACAACAATTTCTTCAGACTGAAGACAGTTTTGAACCTTCGCAAATATAGTTAGGAAAGTGGGGTGGAGGAAAACCATTAATAAGCTAACAGTCTATTTGGTAATGATAGAATTGAGATGCAAAATTATGATGGAATCACTAACATGTCCAACATTTGGCATGAGTGAAAATAAAAGGGATGGAAAATAGGACTGAATCCCAGCCATCATTTCAAAAACCCCAGATTTGGGGGCAAATTGAAGAAAAAACTATAAAACAATTAGTTAAAGTTTACAAACTCACTCTTTTACCCATCTTAAAGACTTCGTTATGTATAAAGGAAAAGTCCTTCATAGGACACTTTTGGGTGCGTTTCATTACCAATATTTTTCATGGAAAATGTGTTTTTTCCATCTAATTTCCTACTTTTGTGCTGTTTGATTAATAATTTTTTCCACGAAAAATATATTCCTACTTTTGGTCATGTGACCATATTTTCATTGAAAATAAGGAAAATATTTTCTTTAAGGAGATGTGATTTTTATTTTCTGTAATTCACCCTCTTTCTCTATCCCACTATCTCATCTACCCACCAATAAAAAATGGACATGTATAATACTTTCTAGTTGAAAACTAAATCAATCGAACATATTTAATTAATAATTTCCATGCAAATTTCATGCTCGTAATCAAACGCACCCTTAAGAGTAAAAAATTAATTTTATCCACCACTTTTAGGTATGGCTTTCTCCTTCCAAAGTGTTACCAAATTCTACAACTTCCTTTTTGCACGAATTCCAAACCATCGAAGCATTCTCGTCAAACTAGACTAAATTAACCAGAATGCCTTGTCCATTTAGAAACTCTATATCTTCATTTTTGCACAAATTCTGAACCATATATAGGCAATTCTCGTCAAACCAAACAAAGTTGACGAGAATTTCTAGTTCATTTAGATGTTTTCTTTTCCTTTTTGCACAAACTTCAAACCATCTAACCATTCTCGTCAAGCTACAAGAAGTTGACAAGTTCCATTTAGACACTCTAGTTTTCGATTTTCCTTGTCAACTTTGCCTAGATTGCCTAGAGAACATTTTAATAAAAGATACAGTCATTTTAAAATTTTCCTTTCATGTATATAAGAAGGGTAAAATAATAATTTCCACAAACTTACTATTTTCATCTCCTTTACATTTCCCCCTTATCTAACAATACAAATCCAATTCCCTCACACTTCCCTTCCTTCCTAAAGGAATGGAAAGAACATCCCTGTTAGTTTCCATTTCACCCACATTCCACCCCTTATACAAAAGACACCCTAAGGATTTTAAATTGATAAGAGGGCGTGCACTTCAAATCTGAAGTCACAAAGATTTAATGCAGGGAACTCCACTTCTTTCTTCATAACAGATCAAATGAGTCTTCAACAACTAAAATAGCACAAAATAGACTGCCAATAAACATAATGAAATAAGAGCATATGACGAAACAGATATTGTTTTCTCCCTTTTCTGGTCCACAGGTTTTGCTTACAGTTACTGAAGAGGATTGAGGTCACTAGTTTGTGGGGAGGTCTGAGAAGTTGCTCCTCAATGGCATATGCGGTTTATATTCACAAATAAGTAAGAATACAGTTTAACAAATAACGGATGAATTCCTCCAGGAGAGGAGAGTTCACCGACTTCCAGTTCTTCTAGTTAAAATTCAATTTAGATCAGGCACGAATTGGTTCCATGTTTTGGCTTTGCTATTTGTTCTGTATAACTGTTAGATCCATGAATCAAGTGCTGAATGATGAATTTTCTAGTTGCAATTCTAATAACCATTATTGCATTTCAGTTTTCAAATTTATAATTTGTCATCTCTCTTAAGTCCACTCTTCTCAAAAAACTAGATCAGGCCATTACTTTAACTGCACTTTGAATGAGAACACATAGGCAAATCACAAATTACAATCCTTACCTCTTCATGTATTTTAGTCATCTCCCGAGCAAGGACACATAGCCTGTGATAAATTCAAAGAAATTAGACAATGATCCTATATATTGTATCTCTTCAGTTTCACTTACAGAAATAGATGAGAATATAAAGAATTCACAATGTTGAAGTAGGAATCTCATTTGCTGACAGATATAGTAATCAATAAGAAGAGGTCAAGTGACAAACGGGAGAATATTAGTCAGGAAGCACTATTTTAAGTGTCCCATTGGAGACAAGTCGGACAACTAACTTAAGGAGTTTAAAATCTAGTTTGAATTGACACGTGTCCTTAGTTTAAAACAAATGAACAAATAAAGATAGTACACTATATAATTAATTTTCCAGACACAAAGCAGTTCTAGAATGATAGAATCCCCTCAGAACAGAAAATAAAGAATCGTGACGTGTGGGAGATAGCTTGAGTTTTCATTCCAACAAGGACTATCAAACATCTCAAATGCCAGAGTATCTGTTTTAATGGCAAACTCTTCAAACTTAGATTTACAGCAATTTTGATACAAATGGCACCACATTCTCAACAAGATTTACCTTAAGTCACCAAAAATTGAAGAAGCCTCTTCAAGAAATTGAGAGAGCTTGTGAGGAGGAACAAAGAAGACCTGAGTGGCTACTTCTTTTGCAGAAACTATCAGCCTCTCTCTCCTCGTTCCAGAGTGTTTAGGTAGAAAGCCAACTGCATGGATGTTGTACACAATGTATCACAACAATTGAGCAATTGACACTAACTACCAGAGTTTTAGAAAATACCAAATGTGAACTCATTGGTTGATAGACCCGACGCACAAAGAGCAGCTATCAATGCAGATGGCCCCGGGACTGGAATAACAGGTATATTTTTATCCACACACAACTTCGCCTACATCCATATTCCAAAATGCCATACATAAGGCCAGTATCACTGATATTATCAGCTCACGAATGTTCTTGCTATTATACGTATTTGCACAAGCAATCAAGTATACTTATAAATATATACACACTCGTACATGTACGGTACATACAGGCAACACATTCAAATGCTACACGTGAAGTGTGTTATGGAATATCACAGCATTAACTTGTAACTCACCAGTTCCATTCCAGGATCACTGATACCTGGTGTCCCCGCATCACTTATTAGTGCCACAATTTCACCATCTTGCAATCTCTTCAGCACAATTTGTTCTCGTTGAGACTCGTTAAATTTGTGATAACTTAACTGAAAATCTAAATCACAATATCAGAAAATAATCCACACAAATAAATATATAAATCAAGCTAATATTCTACAGAAAACACAGAAATTAGCAGTGAATTACGAGTGGGGTTTTAATACAGTAGTGCTGAAGCAACTTCCCGGAGTGCCTAGTGTCTTCCGAAAGTATGACATCAGCTGATTTCAACACTCTCAAAGCTCTGTAAGCATCAATTAAAATTTTAATTTTGCAAAAATCAATAAAAGAAAATGCAAGAAACACAACATTTAGACCTCCAATAACATTACAATTTACTCGCCTTAAAGTTATATCTTCAAGATTACCAATAAAAGAAAATGCAAGAAACACAACATTTAGACCTCCAATAACATTACAATTTACTCACCTTAAAGTTATATCTTCAAGATTACCAATGGGGGTTCCCACTAGATACAATCCTGGTTTCAAAGGGCTCTACAAAAAAAGACGAAATTTTTCTAAGAAATAAATAGAGGATTGTTTGGAAATATGTAAAAGATATTAAAGATTCGGATTTTCTAGTATTGTACTTGTTTCGAGGGGTAAGTGTCAGCGGGGTCAATGTTAGAAAAGCTATCAGAATTGTTGGATAAAAAAGAAAGGGCACGAGCTGTGGTTTGAGAAGGTGAAGGGAAAGGGAATGAAGTTAAGGACGTGGAGAAAATGGATATGGAGCGGCGAGGAGGGGGTGACCACCGTGGACGGTGGTGAAAGGGCGGAGGGGCATGGTAAAATTGCCATTGAGTGAAAGCGGCGCAACATCATCGAATTTTGCTCGTGTTCACTTCTTACGGGGGACTGAACCCCCAATAATTCTTTTCGTACATAATCCTTTACCGAACCGAATTGACAAGTGGCGACCCTCTATTGGGGGGGCGTCCGTGGGCTCGGGCGCCCCCAATAGGGGCCGCCACTTGTCAATTCGGTAAAAAATTTGGTAAATAATTATGTACACGTAGCGCGATCGAAATTAGAATAATGGTGAGTAGAAAAGAAATAGCTCTCCAACCTTTTAAAAGGTGAGACTGACCCAAATTTTTTCAGGATTTGGTCCGATTAAAATTTTATGTTAATGTAAATAATTAATTTTAATCATGTATTTAATGAAATTCACGTCTTTTTAACTATATATATCATATTAACTTTTATCAAAATTTACTAAAATTTTGATTTTTATCTATGCCAAACAAGCCTTAATGTTATGAGATTGGATTTCATGTACGAGACTGTCACGTGATTTAAAATTTGAGGCCAAAACCATCAAAATGCTTAGTATTTTCTTAATTTTAAGTTGTACATTATATGCAATTTTAATTTCGACGCTGTCAATTTTCATAATATAGGGAATATATATATATATATATATAGGAGTGGCAATCGGCCTAGGCCATTCATTGTGGACCTCAATTGTAACCCGTCAAGGGTTGAAACATGGGCATGAGATATCCAAATTTTCCTTGGACAATTTACATGAATACCCATGAAATTAGAAGTATTTTGAAAGTAAAAAATACTTTATAAAGTTAAGTGTCACTTTTTTATTAAAAGTGATATACAATGTTAAAGGGGGATCTCCAATCACCAAGGGTTCGGGCTCAGTATCAACCATCGACCACCACAATGTCAAGCCAAAACTATAAACAAAACGCCCCAAAACCGGTTGCTTTCGGGTTTCCCACAAAGGGCAAGGTGTGGGACTTTACTATAGCCTCGAGATCAGCCACACATGCTAAAGAAAAAGGAGGAGAAACGTAGCACTGAACTAGGGAAGCACGAAGCCCAGAAGAAAGGGACGGAAGGCGCCGTTTTCTCTCAAAAACAAAGGGACTAATAAAATCAATTCCACATGCGTGAAACAACAGTAATGGGCAGCATATATAATGGTAAGAGTGGGCTTTTAGGTTAAAGGATAATAAGACCCAATAGGTAGCACATAAATGGGTTATCAACCAAAGAAGTCATCTAAAGTAATGGGTCGGACCACGAGTAGTACTAATTAAATTATGCTACTTCAAATGACCTAAATAAGTTATGGGATTGTTTAAACAATTGTGGAGTCAATATACTACTTCGGTCATCTGGTCGATGCCGACTGAATAAATAATGAGCTTACATCATCGCCTAAGAAGTCGTTTGACAATAATTTGCTTAACAAGCCTTCACCTTGGTATCAAAGAACTTGCAAAGAAAACTATTACGCATTAGTAACAATCCAGAAAGAGAGAACCAATAAAATTGAAAATTATTTACTTCCACCGATATTTAGAAGATCTTTGTAACTTCTAAACTTTACCAATTGTAGCACCTTAGTACCCATGTACGAGGGATTATATTGTGCGTGTATTTTCTCAAGTCTTACAACTTCTCATGACACAATATCTTTAATGAAATGCAATCTAACATCAATGTGTTTTGTGCATTCGTGAAAAACAGGATTTTTGCATAAATGTATAGAGGAGTGACTATCAAAATATACTACCACACAAGTATTTAAAACACAAAGCTCATGTAGAAGACCTCTAAGCCATAAAACTTCTTTAATAGATTTAGTAGTAGCGATGTATTCAGATGCTGTCGTGGATAGTGCAACTATGTGTTGTAACGGTAATTTCCAACTAACACAAGAGTTAAACAAAGTAAACACATAAGAAGAAGTAGATTTCCTATTATCATTATCCTCAGCAAAGTTAGCATCTACAAAACCCTTCAGTTTAACACTCTCATTATTGACAACAAACCTTAGACCTACATTACAAGTACCTTAACATCAATTTCAAAGCTTCCATGTGCTCAGGATCGGAATTAGACATGTATCTACTAAGAGTGCTAATAACTAAAGCTAAATCTAGTCTAGTGCAAACCATCAAATACATAGCAGAACCAATCACATTGGACTATGGAACTCTACTCATGTATTCTATCTTTTTTTCATTATAGATAATACAAAATGATTAGCTAAAGGTAATGTAACGGGTTTGCAATCATGCATGCCAAATTTCTTTAACACTTTTGAAACATTCGAGGACTGATGTAAAAATAAAACAAAATTTGACATATCTCTTTTAATTTTCATACCTAGGATTTTTAGCATTTCCTAGGTCTTTCATGTCAAATTCACAATTCAAACTTGTTTTTATGTTACTTTAGGTGATAAACCAACTAAGAGCATATCATTCACATATAACAATAAGAACACACAATCATTATTAGCATCATTATGTTGGAAGTAAAGGAAATGATCAAACTTACTACGATGAAACCCTATGGATAGTACAAAAGAATCAAATCTTTTATACCACTGTCTAGGTGATTGATTTAGACCATATAAAGATCTTTTCAAAAAGCGCACATGACCAGGTTTTAATTTATCTTTAAAACCTCTTGGTTGATTCATAAAAATTTGCTCATCGAGTTCACCATGTAAAAAAAAATAGTTTTTACATCAAGTTGTTCAAATTTCTAGTCAAAATGTGCAACCAATACAAGTATGACTCTAATAGTAGTACTTAACAACAAGTGAAAAAATCTCGTTATAATCAACCCCTTCCTTCTGAGTATACCCATTGGCCGCTAACCTAGCCTTAAACCTTAAGGGTTCATATGTGCTAGTATCCTCATTTACTTTAAATACTCACTTACAGTCAACAGTAGATTTATTCTTAGTTTTAGCTACTAGCTCTCAAGTTTGATTCTTTTCTAAAGAACGCATCTCATTTTTCATTGCCTTAAACTATTCTTCATATTGTTTACTTTTCATCGTCTCATCAAAGGTCTTTAACTCCCTATCAGCTAACTCCTCAGAACTCGCATGAGCAAAAGCTAGCTCACACTCATAACCAAATCGTATGGGTGCTCTAGACCGCCTCCTCTTTCTATCCCTAACTAAGTTATAATCTACTAAAGGATTCTCTTCTTCAAGGTGTTATTCTATTACTACTTCATCTCTATTCTCCATGTCAGGCTGTTGTTCCTGAGTCTCCATCTCACTCTGTGTAACAGGGATGTATGTGCTAAGTTTCTCTAACTCCACCCTCAACTTATTACTCTCTTCACCTTATTTTTTCTTCACTCACAGGTTCAGATTCAGTTTTAAAGCATGGCGTTTCGCTTTCATTAAATATAACATCTCTACTCACAATGATTTTAATCCCCTTTTGGCTCATATCCTAAAAGATGTACCCCTTGATACCTCCAGGGTAACCTAGAAAAACATATTTTCTAGCTCTAGGTTCAAGCTTTCACTCACTCTGGTGAGAAAAAGCAGTGCAGCCAAAAGTTCTAAGTATAGAATAGTTGCTTAGTTTACTCATTTTTCATGTGGAGTATCGCTATGCAATACAACAGATGAAGTCAAATTAATTAGATAACAATCAGTGATAACAGCTTTGCCCAAAAAAGATTTTGGGACTCCAGAACTTAACATCATGCAACACACTTTATCAAGTATGGTTCTATCATCCTTTCTGCTACCCATTTTTTTAGGGGGTGTAAAGAACAATTTTATGTCTTGTTATTCTATTTTCTTTACACATATTATCAAATTCAGTGTTACAAAACTCTAAACCATTATCAGTTCTCAAAAACTTGATCTTCTTACTAGTTTAGTTTTCAACTTGTCTTTTCTAATTATTAAAACTATGAAAAGTGTCGGATTTATCATTTAAAAGATGAACCCACACTTTTCTAGTATAGTCATCAATAATAGACAAGAAATACACATTTTCACTCGAGGTGGGACTGCTAGATGGACCCCACAAGTCCGAATGAACATATTCAAGCATGTCTTTAGTTTTATGAACACATAGAGAAAGTAGTTCTATGATGTTTACCAAGCACACAATGGTCACGAAAAGATAAATCTGACACGATCATTTCCAAATGCACATTTTTCATTGAGAAGTTTAATCCCCTTAATACCCACATGTACAAATCTATTATGTCATTTTTGTGTGTGATCAACCTTAGTTGAAATAGAGGAATTTAAACTTCTCATCACTTTGGCAGTAGTTATGTAAATATCATTTTTTTCTAATTCCATTAATGGAAACAAGTGCGCCCTTAATCAATTTCAAAACTCATTCCAATTTTACCAGTGAAATCAACTTTCTCAAGTCTTCCTGCTGAAATTAGATTTCTAGACAATTTAGGGATATACCTAACATCTTTTAAAGTATGCACAAAACCAGTATTAAACTTTAAAGTAATATCATCAATGCTAACGATATTATAAGCAGAATTATCACACAACACAACATGTCCATCATTCGATTCATGCAAATTTTCAAACCAATCTTTTTGTGATGTCCCGTGAAAAGATGCACCAGAATCAAGTATCCATTCATGCAAACGAGAATTGACAATTAAATTCAATTCAAGAGGATAAGCAATATGACTTGTAATCATATAGACCTCACCATCACCACCATCGGAAATAGAAGACAATACATTTACCTTATTTCTATCTTTATCATTTTGCTTATTCTTCTCTTTAAGCAATCATTTATAAAATGCATCGTATTCCCACCGCCATAGCATTTCTTAACCTTGATCCTAGATTTGGATCTAGGCCTACCCTAGCTCTTCTTTTTACCTCCATTACTACTAGACTCGCCACTACTTTGGTAACCATCATGACTGTTTTCCCTAAATTGAGTTCTACCTCTCATCATGTGAATCTCACAGCTTTTCCTACCATGTTTTTCAACTCTAATCTCCACATCCTTACTTCTAAGAAAGTTAATAACAATTTCGGGCGTCAAAGTGTCTCTATCATACTTAATAGCATTTTTACTTCCTTATAACAGTGATAACACATACAAATTTTTGTAAAGATTTATACTTCTTTGCCAGGTTTTCATTTCCAGGGGCTTACAGGCCCCCTCACTGTAGTGCGGGCCCAATGTATTAAAAAAATTATGGCCCCACCCATGTGTCTAAACCTGGCAGAGGCTTGTGAAGCAATGAAGAATTTCTCAATTTTAAAAGTAGCAAAACACCAAAAAAGTCACTTTTTTTTATTAAAAAGTGATGCACAGTTTATCCACTTGATAAAATGGTCAAGTTTAACCAGACCAAAATAACTCTAATTGAACGTGTTTTTACAAGAAAAAACAAAAAATTAGCAAATTAATGAATTGTTGTTACTTGTTGACAATTTTGTGGATCATTTTTGGATTGTTGTCAGTTTAATAAATTTCAACCCTACAACCGAAATTCCTGAAAATTTGTCACTTTGACCAACTATGATCATAATTAGGTTTTTTTCAAAATTATTGTATTTGCAAGCAAGAAACCGACCATTTTTGAAGTAAAACAAAAGACTAACTTTTTAATCCGCATCTTCTTTTTCATTATGATTTATGATTTAATTAAGATGAAAATGAAGTCGTCGAACATGATACCTAAACAGAAATAAAATTCAGTAAAAGGGATGAAAAAAATTCAAGAACTAAACTCAAAGGAATAATGTCTTAATGCAACTGCAACCTTTCTATTTTCTCTTCCTTGAGCAACGTACAATCACAGGAACACAAGAAAATGTAAACTATGGTACCTTAATCTGACCGAATGAATATAATTCACACAATTTTCTTCTTAGATCAGCCAATAAACTTTAACTTACTTATATCAACAAAAACCCAAAATAACAAAATCCACTTTTATTGTATACGCAACCAACAAACACAGAGATCTGCACACATAAATAGGTGATAGTTTGAATATGGATTTCTTGAGGAATGGCGTGTGTGGGTAATATTAACAATAATAGTCTTTAGAGAAAAAATGTGAGAGTCCAATATCAATAGAAACAAATTGAGCTACGAGATTTTTTCGGCTTTGGATTCCAAAACAAATCTCTCTGATCATTGAACAGACAACGACGTTGTGAATGACGATGTTGAGACTTTAAAATACAAGAGAGGTAAAATCTGCATTCTCATCATGGACGGCAATGGAATGCGCAACATAACATAGGGTAAAGCGCTTTCATATTTGAAAATGGCATTGAAGAATAAGTCGGGGAATCCGGCAACCACGATAGTGTCAGAGGAGTTTTCACGACAATGCTCTTCGCTACTAAAGGTTGGAATTGGGTTGCTGAAATTTTGATGCCATTCAACTGGCATGTAATGAACCCTAGCTCTAAATTCATTCTTGAACTTTTTATTGAAAATTGGGATTTTACCAACATTGGCCATGTTGTAGCCATGATTGTTGCTATGTTTGTAAAATTTCAATATTTTTCTTGATTTTTGCAGAAAATGCTTCAAGAAAACCAAGAAGATGAGGATTAGAAGGGGATAGCAAGTGCGGTTGAGTGGGTGAGTTGTAACATTTAGGACGTATTAACTACGGAGTAATGGGCCTAATTTATCCATTTTCCCTTTTAAAATGGAATTCATGGTGGGATGGGCTTGGGCCGGAATTCCTTATTTACTTGTAAATGAAAGTAGAGGAAATTACATAATTCCAGGGATTTGAAGATTGGAATTCAAAAATCAGGGACCAAGTTTCATTCTTCAAAAATCAGGCGATATATAAAAACTCTAACCCTAATCTTACACTTTCTACCCCCGCCCCCCGCCCCCCTCTCTCTCTCTCGCCTCATCTCCCCTCCCCTCTCATTTCCCCCTCCCCTATGAGCTTGGTCCTCAGTTTCATTGTTGTTTATATATGGTTGAGAGTTACTGAGCAGAAAATGGAGAATGAAGAAGCGAAAATCAGTCAACTCATGCCTGACTATTGAGTCAATTCATGCCTGCAACGCTGCTGTGGGTGTGGTGGTTTGTGGTTGTGATTTTTTTGGTTGTGATTTTGCGGTGGCGTAGTAGTGGGTGTGTTATGCGACGCTTCTGGGATGTGGGTGTGTTGCCTCGACGCCGTGGGAGTGGCGGATTGGCTGTTGTTGTTTGATGTTGGCGAATTTGTGGTGGTTGATGGTGGTGGTGTGATGTGATGTGGTGGTGTTGGAGATAGTGGCGGGTTTGTTGGTGCTGTTGCGGTGGCGGCGGCGTGGTCGAAAGTGGCTGATAGTGGTGGTAGTCTGTGACCAAATGTTTGTTAATTTGTGACCAATTACTCAACTATAACCTAACAATTTAATAATATGTGACTAATTAATTTAAAAATCTGTGACCTCGAAATAATATGTGACGTACAAAATTTGTTATCTGTGACCTACAAATAATTCGTGACGTACAAATTTTTTGATCTGTGACCTCGAAATAATCTGTGATAAAAAAATTTGACGATATGTGACCAGTAAATAAATCTATGACTTATAATTATGGATATGTGACCATTAACCACAAATTGTGACTTTATTATATTTATTTAATAAATATTTTTAATTAATTAAATTCATACCTGATTTTTGAATTTTTAAATTATTTACCTTACTTTTGCATTGCGGTAAAGAATACACCTTAAATATGAATTTTTTCCATGAAAGTATTCCAGTTCGTTAACTAGTTTTCTTGCATATATACAACTTTATTATTTGAAAAATGTTAATTTTTTACGAGACACTCCTCAATATAATTACAATTGTGAGTATAAACAACAGTATACTAATTGAGACACGCTACTTTTAAAAAAGAAATTTATATTATATTTTTATGTAAATTTACTTAAATAGACATATATAAAACTAAATAAAAATATATCATTCTAAATTCATTCACTAATATTTACTTTTCCCTTATTTTGTAAATTATCTTTATAATATTTTACTTTGTGGAATTAAATCGTATAATTTTTTAATATTTATATATGCCAGCGGCTTTTTGAAATGGATAATTGAAGGATTTCTCTTGTTCATAGATCTTGAATCAGATCAATAATATTCATTTCTTAATAGATTTATCTGTTTATTGATGAAACATAACTCTGTGATGATCTATAGTGATATGTAATTATGGCTCTCTCACTCTGTGACTTTGTGTGGTATGCTTTGGTGATTATGATTCCAACAAGACTTTGATGTCACAAATTTATTTCTTGAATTATCTATATTCTCAATTTTTATTTATAAAAAAAAAATCTAATATTATAATACTTCATTTCCCCCCTTATTTTGTAAATTATCTATTCGCAGAAATACTTTGTTGTGACAAGATCACCTGTCGTGGGAGGGTTGGAGGTCATGAGGGCATGATGTTATATGTATTAGGGATGAATATAATTTTATTTTATTTTAAAATTTTGGAATTGTAACAGGGATAGATTTAGAGTAAGATAGATACACAAAAGTGGTGTAGATTGATAGCGTTTAAATGAATAAATTTAATAAATTTGGAAGAAAATAGTAATTTTTAAAATTTTCAGACGGGATTGATATAGAGAGTGATAGATATATAAAAATGGTTGAGGTAAATAACATTACCCCTCAATTATCAAAATCACTTTTCACAAAATTTATTCTCAAAATCTCTACCAAATAGGGCAAGTAAAACGAGTTGGACACTGCAAGCACTTTATTTCTAAAAAAATTTATATGTAAAATCCCTCTTAACTAACAAAAAATTAAAGGTACTACATTTCATTAGAACATAGAGAAGGTAAAAAACTTGAAACTATGAATATTTGTTTTTATTCTTTTGCTTGTCAATATGATTAAATATTCATGGAAGATGAAACTGAAACGTGTGTAAGAAACATATGGGATCAAGAGCACTGCAAAACACCTTTGCATGTGCAAAAAAAAAAAAAATTATATTCTCTCTCACGCGAAAAAGTAAATAATTTACGTAATTAAACTCATCGCTTTAGCCTATGCATGTACAAAAAATATGGTGTGATTTAATTATCATAATAATGGTGCACTGGGATTGAAGAAAGGTTTAAAAATGCGTTGGCCAGTGGCTAAAATATGCTTGGGGTCGAAATCCAATTTTCTCTTGGAAAAAGTGGTCCATTTATCTCCAAAATGCTCCATCCATTGTTGTTGTGTCGTGTAATGAGGTAGGTATTGTTTGGCTTTGATCCCAGCATCGCTGCAGAATTTTAGGATTCGATTATTTTGATTCGTCAAATATTTGAGCGTCTGTGTCTCGTCCCCGTTGTCCAGTGCAGATCTTAGAAATGCTACCAAGTAAAATATATCTTCATCTGGTGTCACTACTGAATTCTTCACATCCCACCTAACGAAACAAATGCACATTTGATTGCATTAGAAAATATACCGCATTAGATAGAACTGTGCAGGTAGAAAATTAATGACATAAGAAAAGTATAGAAGTTAACTTCTATACTTCATGCATGCAGTGTGAGTGCTACGTGAACACACACTAATTATTGACGCATTTTATAAATATAAAATTTCTTACTTGTTTTTATTCATAGGGTAGATTAGAATTGGACCGCTGGTCTTATCCCCCAAAATGCCCTTGAAAACTCCTTTATCGAAGTCGGCAATTCTTGATTTAGGTACAAAGAGGTTCAACCATGGGTGAGGCACATCCCACAAATTCTTGGCCCGCAGCTTCAACTCGGCCTTGTGAACCCGGTCCAAGAAATCCACGTAAGGAAGATCAGTCGTAAACTCCGAAGCCGGTATAAAATTCAGTTTCTTCAATAACACCCCTACTTCCTGCAAAAATAAGTGAAAATCTTGTAGATTAAATAAGTAAATTATTAGGGTCATAATTAAATTAGTCATGGTGGGCGGCTTAAGTTAGAGTATTATAATAACTAAAGTATACATTTGCACCAAGAACCAGACACTTGCAGATAGATTACATAAGATCTTGTATGTTTTATAGTGCATGTTCATTTTCTGTCTTTTTATACCTTTTGCTTTCAAAAAAATGACTATTCATTTTAAATGAACAAAAGTGATTCCACAATCTAGTAACATGGCCACACTTTACTGAATTAAGAATTAAATAAACTTATAATTCCCAATATATAAACAAGTCGACAGCCGTTACAATAGAATCTTCTGGTTTTTTTTTTTTTTTAAATGTAAGAAAAGGTTGGTTGGCAAAGGATGTTTTATTGGAATGATCGATGCCACCTTTTGCTGTCAAAATGAATCAGATATTGATTATTTTTATCTTCTTTTGCTGTCTTTAGCCATTTACGGTCTACCCTGGTTTGGTTTAGATAAAAATCATAATTTTAGTACATTTCAATAAAAATTGATTGAATTTGTGGCCCATAAAATTCGTGGTTAAAATTAATTGTTGACTTTGAATTACATTTTAATCAACTTTTGTAGATGAACAAAACAGGGGCTTAAATTAATTAATGGTGTCACACGGTTCCTAGGTTAGGCTAGAGCAACTTGATATGATATGCTTAGGCCTGCCCGAGTATGGGGCGGGCTGCCTATAGCTATCTTTTATTTCATTTTTCTTGTTTGTACACGCACGATATATATGAAATAAAGGACTCGGCCTAATTTGATAAATTAAGATGACCATATATATAGTTGAGTTTTGTAATATTACCTGATCTATGGTATTGGTATTGGATTCTTGATAATTCTTGGTAATTTCCAAGCAATACAAGACACCTCCATCAGCATTAAGAGAAGAAATCTTGACTGGGTTGCGTGGGGAGAAAAAAGAGGACCTCCAATTATTGATAAGGCCTTCATCAACAATAACGAAACCTTCGACATAGTCAAACTTTTGCGTGGCTGCTTGTCCGTGCAAAGATATTAGATACTCTTGGTCGTGCGTAAAGGCCGAAAAATTGGAGTACAACACTCGAATCCATCTCACCTGAATCAAACAATATAAATCAATGCAATTTAAGATTACGAAAGTGAAAGTGAGAAAAACCCGGCAAAATTAACACACCCTTGTCGGTTATTTGGTACCTAGGTTCAGTCCGCACCTAGGTGTCAACTAAGTGATTGAACATATGAAATGAGGATGATATATGAAGAGATTCAATTAATTAATGTCATTTAATTAAGACCCACTTGACACACCTTTTACAAAGTTAAAAATGTTACTTATGAAACTATGAATATTTCATTTTTGAAAGTATTTTATCTTATCGCAAAAACATTTAGATGAGTCTTACATACGATAACTTCTTCAAAAAGATCTTCTACAAGAAGTACAAGTCATAACATCTAGACTTTCGATTACCAGCAATCTAGAAATTAATGTCTTCGCTCGACCTTTTGGGATTTGAGGGCGGAAAATGGGGATATGATCAACAATGTACATAAATAACGTTATTTTAAAAGTTAGCGAGTTTGCATCAACCTTTTGCGATTTGAGGTTGGAAAAGGGGGATAAGTCAACAACATTAATGCCAGCTTTAGGACAGCCGCTTGAATGGTGCTAAAAAGCTAGCTCGTATGGACCCATTAATTGTTCACTATCGAGTCATGAGATATGTTGGCTTGCTTTTAATGTATTGTCCTCAGCTTTTAGTACTAGGAAAAGTCGTGCAACGATATGAGTCCCACACCATAAAGAAAAAAGCTTAAGAAAAAGACAGCATCGGTTGAGAATAAAGGTAGAAATTACCCTGTGGGGGGCATTTTCAAGTGCAATTCTTGCTCTTGTGATGATGCCAAATTGCCCTAGACCACCAAGAACACCATGGTACAGTTCTGAATTTTGTTTCTCTGTACACGTCAGTAGCTCACCCTTCCCTGTTTGTCAATCCAAGAAGATTTTACAATCATGGAAATTATACCAAATGAAAATTGAAACGAAAGAGAGAATATCTTGTTCAATTACAACAATCCCATGAAATTCATTTTTACTTGTACGTTTAATACACTTAATGAAAATCAAACATTATATATCCAGACAAGGAAAAGCTTATTTTTAACGGGCAAAATTATTTTAAAAGACGATGTTACAACTGCTCAACTTTTTAACAATCTCAAAAGGAACTAAAAACTATTCAAAAACATCTTCTAGGTTTTTTCGCAAACTTCAAGAAAGAAAATATAATACTTTGGAACACATGCAGACCAAAAGAAAAGATTCGAAATCTTCTACGAGTAGAGAGAAGATTGGGGTTTATAATTCAACGTTAATATTGTCTATTTGTGCAGTGTCCAATCTACGAAACAAGCTATGTACGTTTAAAAGAATGCTCGTGTAAAGAAAATAATAATAAATGCAAGAACCTGTAACAACGTCGAGTTCATATATATTGCTGATTTGAGGGCCATGATTAAAAGCTTGGCCACTAATTCCTGCATTGGAGAGAGTACCTCCCACGGAAAGGTACAAGTAATCTGTCCAAGATTTCGGTGCTAGTCCATACTTTAAGGTGGATCTCAATACATCTATCCATAACTCCCCACCCCACACATCCACGTACATAAATTTCTCAGAAACTCTCGGTGGAACCACCTTCTTGGAGCCACTCATTTGAACCACAACCCCGTTTGTGATCATGGCCTGCCCTTTTATAGAATGTCCATGTCCCCTGGCAGAGATTGTGAACCCCTGACCGGATTCATAAGCAGCTTTTACTAGCCGGGCAACGTCCTCAGCCGAAGCAGGATGCAGAACAGCTAAAGGCTCGGCGTTTTGCATGCCACCAAAGTCCCGGGAAGCCGCCCCCAGGTCGGCTGGCTCTACGCTCAGAACACCCTCGACTTCAAGGCGTAGAAGCTCCGTCGGATCCAAGGTTAATCCAACAGTCACGATTAATCGACAGATTGCGAATGCTAATAAAAACCTGGTAGCCATGCTACGTGGTTTTCTTATTATGTTTATGTAAATATATAGAGACAGAGCAAGAGAATGAAGGGTGAAGGATAAGGATAAGGGATATGCGCACACCGGCGGAGGAGAAAGGAATAAAGGATTGTAGTTATGGGAAAAGGGGAGGAAATCTTGTGGGCTAACGTAGGCCGGATTTCACTTTAAAGATTATGCACACAACATGAACAGATTCGTTAGCTCTCTGCTTTTTACTTGTTCTGATCGCGTTATGGGACACATCTGTGTGACAGTGTGACAGTTTTTGTGATTTTATTTATCTATTAAATGCCTTTTGCAAATTGATTCATTGGAACAAGGAGGAAGATGGGGTGGGTGGAGGGGGGAGGGGTGTGTCGAGGATATTAGTTACAGGTCGTGTATTTATAGGACAAGGAGTTGGACATTCACGTGCGAGAGTTGCAAGAGAATGGAGACGCGTGTGAAGGGGGGTGGGGGCCAAAGAAGAGAGTCAGCGAATGGGGGCCACAGAGGGATAGGGGAGATCTGTGTGGGGACGCCAGCATGGGAAAGTTCACGTGGGCGCAGACACAGGACGACGACGCAAGAGGGGAAGAGGACTTTTCCATGCATATGCAAAATACAAACCCAATAAAGATTCTCTTCCTCTTCCTCTTCTATTTTATGATATGATTATGTGATTTGAATTCTCAATTTGTGTTCTTGTTTTGAATTCTCATTTTGAGTTCATCTATTGGAGAAGGTGTGTGGGGATTAGAAGCTTAGATTATTATTTAAAAGGAAAAATAAAGTTGTTGACCCTAATTTATTAATGTTAATAATTAATTTTAACCATATATTTCGTGACTTATAATTTTATAACCACACATTTCATCAATTTTTATTAAAATCTACTTAAAATCATATTTTTTTCTACACCAAACACAGACTATATGAGGAACATGTACGTTGATCTTAATTAGATTTTAAAATGAGCAAACTAAGCTCTTGTTGAGCTCCATTATTTGGAAGAAAAATGAATTTTGGAACAATGTTTTTTAGAAAATGTGTGGTTAAAAAGTAAGGAAAAGTTTTAGGTTTACATATAATATTGTTTTATTAATGTAATGTTTGTTTGATAAGAATAAGGAGAAAAATGAACTAAAATTTAATGGGACCAAACATAGGCTAATTTATTTTTATTATTATTGTAGTTGTAGAATCAGCCTCCGATGATAGAGATAAATCTTCTTCAAAATGTCAAATGAGCCTCACAGATCTTAGAAGTTTGATTTTAACTTGGGTTAGCAACTAGAAATGAGGTGGATCATATTCCAAGAGTATCACTTGTTAAGACCTGGGCTTGTGTCCGGCCATTCTCTTATCTGTCTACTTTAGAAGAGTATAAACATATCTTACCTTTCACGAATTTTTATCGCGTCCCTAGAATTCAGACCCATGACATTTCCCTTAAGAAAGACTTAAATTGAATTCATTAGGCCATTGTTTATAGCGACCCATGCTATAAAGGAGTAGCGAGGCACTGCATCTCTGAACCAAATGAGGCTGGACCAAGATACCACAGGCTTGCAATATCTGATAGAATTCCATATAGAGGCAAGACTGAATTTCCCAAAAATCGAAGCCCCTACTCACAAGTTCAGGAGTCCTTTCCCGAGGCCTTTCTTTCCTTTCTTCCCAGTCGCTTAACCGGAGTAGTTTTTGGCTTTTGTTGGACTACTTGGCGAAGGTCACAAGGATCGAACACCATTTTAATTGCTACAATAACAAAAACATGCAAGTCATTAGAATGAAGAGTATATGGGTCGAACAATAAAAAATCGAAGATTAAAAGTTCTTACCATCAATGCCCTTCTTATTAGCAATGTCGAGGACGACGCCCTTCACAATAGTAATGTCGAGGATATCGTCCTCGACGAGATCATCAATTCTATATGCTAGATGCTCGAGCTCGACTAGGCTCTGCCTATCCCTTTCTAACATTTCAAAATATGCTTGACCTTTATTAGAATGTTCAGTGTTCGGGACTGTCCACCGAGAGGATGATCAGGATCTTAGGGAAGAATAAAAAAAAATACTTGGACTTCCATCCCTTGAGGGAGCTCGCCAGCTCGGCATTTTGGGTACTTTGAACTCACCTATGGGGGACAGATAATAGACAAAACAATTAAAGCCCGGGAGAGTCTTTCGTTCGGAGATCATCCTGAGTAGGTCTAACCTCAGGACTATAGACAAGTGTCTACATGCTATAAAAAAAATTACATGAGCAGCATCCATATATTTAGAATGAACTGCCCAGGGCACCTACCATACTCGACTAGAAACTCAATAAAAAAAGGGATAGAGGGGCCACCTAAGCCCTTCTTCAGAGCTTCCCTAAAAACTACTAACTCTCCCTCTCGAACAATGTTTATTCTGTCCTCGAACCCGAGAGCCGGACGTCATATGCCGACATAATCCCAAACTCTCCGCCTATCCATATAACCTCATGCTCCTTGTATCGACTACGGAGTTCAGAAAAGGTAAAAGTAGGATGACTATGTAAATGAACTGCGTAGGGGATGAGGGAATGACCTTCCTCTTGGGGCTTGAGCCCGATCCTATTGAGCTACTAGTACTAGATATTTTTTTGAAAAATAGAAACTTAAATTATCTAAAGATCACGAGCTATTACCTTAAGCCTAAACCTGAGGTGGTCCGAGGAGTACTTTGAGAGTGGAAGGTGACCAATGAAGTGGGATATGAGGTATTTATAGGATTCTGGATAAAGTCAAATGTCTATCAATCCTGACCTTCTATCCACTAACATGTGGCGATCATCCTGCAAGGGCAATCCTTGGCTCAAAGATTGAGGCCACGCGTCACTCTCCTTCCATGATACCCATACTGACTCATCACCCTCCCAATCCATTTTCAAGGCTGATCATGCATATTTTCAATGTTGGTAATAACTAATTCAAAGGCTGATCATGCATTTTTCCAAGGTTGATCATGTCTACTCCTAAGTTGATCATGCATTTTCAAAGGCTAAATATCCCCATGCCATGATTGCCCAATTTTATTTTAGGACAGCTCATTCCTAATGCAAGAATATGCATTTCATCCTAGAAACTCGCGCAGGCCTATGACATAGTTGCACCGGGGCCACTGATGTTCCCAAAAATGTGTCAACACCCAAGCACTGTCACTCAAGGAATAATGCTGACAATTTACCTATTTTCGTCCAATTTCCTCAAGCATTGTACCTTGATAGGTTCCTACTCGAGCTATATCCTAGAGCAAGAACATTCCCCATTAGCTTGGGGCCTCCTCGAGGTCAAGCCTTGACCTCGCACCCAACAAACTTGGTCAATTAGGACTCTCCTATAAGATAACGCTTATCCAATTTTAAGGAGGTTGAGTCTTGCTATAACTAATGTCATATTGTGATAGGACTCTACCACTGGAACTCCATATTTATCCAAACACGTCAATGGTATGATATCAATCAAGTTGCAACTCCTAAGCATGGTAGGACTCTTAGGGATTTGAGTAACTTAATCATACTAGGAGTGTGCAATCTACCTCTATAAATACAACCCCCCAATTCATTATTCAGGTACGCTTTTACATACAATTTCAGCATAAATCCTTCACATAATCTCTCTCTTTAACTTAAGTATCGGAGGGACTACGAGTACGCACATCGACACCTTTGTTTCAGGTACTGAAAGATTCTGTTCATGTTCATTCTCAATCCTCAATCTCGAAAAATCAACAAGTACGATTTTTTGTAGCATCATTCATAAATAAATAATTGTTGATGATTTCAGATAGAATCCCATCAACACTACTATTTGTTATCACCTATACACCTCCCCCAACAATTATCCACGTGTCATCAATGAATTTCTCTTTCTTCTTTTTTTTTTTTTCAAAACACCGACGATATATTTCTTCGTAAACTTTTTTTAGTTATAATTTTACCTACACATTAATTATTTTTCAAATTTTTATTTCAATGGATTTTTTGTCATTAATATTTATATTTTATATTTTGCTTATTATAGAAAAAAAAAATTGTGAGTAAATTAAACTTATTAAAATATTTATACTTTTAGTATTACAAAATGGTCTTAGTCTTAATTGGTATTATTAACTTTGATAATATTTATTTTTGCCAAAAATTCTGCTTGTAAATTAATTTTTTGAAAATAAATTTTCAATTATTAGAGTCAGAAAAATCTGATTTGGACATTTCATTGGAAAAACTATTATTAGGAAAGAAATTTCTTAAAATTTGTGTGCTTCACCTAAACGTGAGGTTGTAGGAAATTGTCTCATTTTGCCTAAAGGTTCAGTTGGCTCTGATTATAAAATACATTACTCAAAATATTTTCATTTTGAACCAATTATTGCGTCATATCAATAATTTTAACTATTTCTAGTGACTCAAAATTGGGAATAAGTTTAAACGTCGAATGGAAAAAATCTATTGAATTTTTACTTTAATAGGAGAGATGGTCGTATACTTACTTATAGTTGAAAATTTTAATAATTAAATTATTATAACTAAATAAGATTGGTTAGTCCAAATTCTAAACTTTTGTATTTCTAGACATTGCATGATACCTAATTGTCATGTTTCCAAAAAGTGTGGGGTAACTAATGCGAAGTTTGTCCCCCATTAATCACATGCTAGTCCTAGTTGTACTTCATGATGAAACCCTAAAAAAACACAAATAACAATTGGATGTTAATGTACAATCACTATTTTTTTTTTTTCCTTTTGGATTTTTTTTTATAAACATTGTAGCCCACCATATAGTTATATGTTGTTTTCATTCAATTTTTGTAATGTATAATATGGGAATGTTGCCAAATGGGAGCACTAAATTAAGTCGTCGAATAAAATAGATCGACAAGATTGCATGCGTAAAAATAAAAAAAAAAATCTTTCAAGTTGAAACCTTCCCAAGATAAAGAAAAGATTATTTTCAACTCGTGTCACTAAGTATTGTATACCATCTCATTACGAGTTAGTTCAATATTCGAGATCACTCCCGAAGATTGTGTGCATTTGTCCTTTATAGTATTATTCTTATTGGGAGCATCAGAATATCTAATATCTAAGGAGTATATAATAAAAATATTAAAATGAACTTTTAAAATTCAATTTTTAATTACTACTGTATCATGTAAGATTCACTTATGGGAATTACATTGGATTTATTTGGATAAATTAAGGAGAAAGATATATGTTAAACAACAAGTGGAGAGCATCTATAATGTTTTATTAATGTGTTGTACCACAAACATTGCATCATCTACAATGATTTGGATAGGCATAAATTCTGGTGCATACAAACAATTATTTCATAAAAATTTAACAATAATTAAGCTTAAATCATTCCAAGGGGAAACATAATGAATTCAGAAGATCAATTATATGGCCCAAAATAGATATGAAGGAATAATTTATAATCCCTAGCCATATAGATATAGGGATTAGAATAAAGAGCACTTATTGTGTTGTGTTGAGAGCTAAAATACGTGTTTAATAAAGTGAATTGTACCGTATTGTGCTGATTAAATCAAATACAAGTTATAAAATCGTATAATGTTGTCCATCTCTTCAATAAGTGAAAATTTGAAATTCTGAATGACTTTTTTCCCAACTTACCTATAAATAGAAAGTTCAACTAGCATATTGAACATATATCGCATAAGAATTCAATGCACGGTACATCAGTATCCGACCAATTTTGGAATATTGAAATTATGTAATTGAAGAAAAATCACATATTGAGGGGAGATTAATCCATCACTTCGTGTTCCTTTTTAAGATGAAAATCGTCTTTTTTATACCACAAAGACACCTCTCGCACATTTGTATATTTGTATGAGTGCGTTAAAGTGTAATAGCAAGGGACAACATGTGCTTATGTTGTTAGGCACTTTGTAGACAATATAACTAAGCAAGAAAGCAATTTTGCTTTTAGCTGTGTTGTGCATTGTGGAGAATAATCAAATTGGCCTCTTTACCTCTCTAATACCAATTATTCCCTGTATTTTGTTCTATTTCAGGTCAACTATGAAAGTTGATTGCTACCATAGTACATGAACAATTCAACCTTAGTTTTCCTGACAATCAAACAAAATTTGTATTTACAATAAATTGAATTCCTTTTCACTCGCTACTATTCATTCTTACATCTTTAAAATAATTAGATCTTTAACAACTACGTGTCATTTTAGTTTAGTTTAGTTTACCCCTCCCTCGTCTAACATATTCTAGCGAGACTGCTTCATTCTGGGAGTTGAAGCTAAATTTCAAGTTGAATATGTCATAATGATGTTATATAGAATTATTACTATCATTAATAAGTTACGTATATCTGTAGTCAATCAGACTATTCTTGAAAGCCAACCACCTTGCCTCCAAGAATTCTTAAACCAAAATATCTAATTTTCACCAACAAACTTAATTTATTGAAATAATAACTATTATTGTTACACATTTCGACTACGTTTGCAGCAGCAAATTACAATTTTAAGTAGAACAGGCTTAGTTAACAGTAAATAGAAATTTGGTGATGATTCAAAATATACTGATAAGTTTCTATTATTTGGATCATAACATCAAATCAAGAGAACATTTTCAAGATAGATGAGGGCTTAGATGATCTTTTATTTCCTAACCAATGTTGCATATGAACTCCAATCGCATCCAAATACATGCTGCTCCTCCCATGAAAGCCAACCACCTTGCCTTCTGTGGTATTTGATGTGAAAAAACCACCCAACTCTTCACCAAATGGACCGTATTTTTTCCGAGTTGTATAAAATGTCAAGGACTTTATGACTTCTGTTCCCCGGTCTTTGCTGATAGGACCATAATATCCACTTATGCAAGTTAATACTTCATGAGGATATTCCAACTTCACCTGAAAAAATACACCGAGGTATTGATGGTGGCGATATTCAAATCTCGCACAATAGAATGATACATGATTAGATAGAAACAAACACACTGAACAGGTTACCAACTAGTAAAGCGTAACAAGTTAATCACTAATTCTCTACGTTCATGATAGGGACAATAGTTGAATGGTGTTCATGCTCAACATGCATCGCTATGTGCACAGATAAAAAATAGCCACAAGTATCCTAACACGTCCTGTCTTGCATAAAAGCTACTGATAATTAGCTATGCTGCTTATACCTGATTAGTTGCTTGTCCACCATTGCCACCATGTTTTACTGACCAAACAGATTGCCCATTTCGATCATACTCAATTTCAATAGAGCAAATGGCCTCCATTCTTGTTAGTTTGATCTGTTTAATCCCACAGAATACTCCATCGTCCCACGGTTTTCCACCATCTCCACCCCATGGACCAGGTCCATATGGAGCTGGATCTTTCACCAGTCGTTGGACGACCTACGCAGATTTATCTAGCTTTAGGACTCGTATGCCAATATAAACGTTTCAAAAGTATAGCCATGTGAATGTCTATAATTAAAATGTACACATAGGCGTAAAGAAGTAACTACACGATACCTCCCCGGTTTGTGCTTGCTTTCCTATTTTAGAAAACCAATGAGGAATATCAGCTTTGTTTTTTAACACTGAAGTTTGGTTGTTGGACATGGAGGTGGAGGTGGAATTTGATGCAGGAATTTTGTTCTTGGACTTGGTGGGGGATACTACATCAAGGTCGCTGAATTTGGGGAGAGGATTTGATGCAGGCACAGCTTTCCCTTCTAGCACATGGACACCGATTGCATCGATAAACAATCCATTCCTTCCATGGAATCCAACAATCAGCGATCTTTCCTTCAAATGGGTTGAGAAGTGCTTCCCTTCTTCTTCTCCATAGGGGCCATATTTTCCCTTTGTAGTATGAAAAGTTAGTGACTTGATGACTTCAGGGCCCATAATCATTGTAGGTCCATAGTAGCCTGTTATGTGAGTCAAGATTTCTGCTGGGTAATCGAACACAATCTGCAAAGAAATTTTTTTTCCAGAGTCAATAATGATTTTGATGCAAAAGATGGGGGATAATTTCAAATTGGATTTCTTCAAAATGTGCAACCTTATCTTTTTTAAATCCTCCAGTGCCTCCATTTTTGCTTCCCCAAACAGGTTGCCCATTTTGTTCATAGCAAACTCTCAAAGAAACAATTCCCACATTGCGTGATAAATTAATTTGCCTGATGCCATCATAGACTCCATCATCAAATAGGCTTCCACCATTACCACCCCATGGTCCATATGTCAAAACTCCTTTAATATTTTTAGAGGGGACTCTCTCAATTTTGTTGGAGTTTACACGTGCAATCTGAAATATATTTTCACCAAAGTTAACGTTCTGCAAAATAAATGAGAAAAAGTGCAAGAACTTAAAAGATATTTTTTTTTTTATCAAAAAGAGATCCTTTCACCTCATTCTTTGGTTCTGCATAGCTAAAGTCACGAGAAGTCTGCCTTGAGAGGTGATCTGCTGGAGAATTGTTGTGATCGTCCTTGTTTCTAACAGCAACAATAAGGTCATAGTTTGGACCAAGGCTTCCTTGGATCATCGAGTATTCATACTTCTCAGTCCCATGGAAACCATAATTCCGAGACTGAATGATAGGATTTGAAGCAATAGGTTTATGAATAGGCTCCAAATAAACACCAATAGCATCCAGGTACCAGCCACAATTTCCATGGAAGCCAACAATCTTGCCACTTGTTGTTGGACATGCAAAATAAGTACCTTGTTCAATGCCATAGGGCCCGTAAGTTCTTTTATTGCTTTTGAAAGTAAGTGATCGAATAAAGACTGGTCCACATGCTTGTAAGCTACCATAATGCCCATGAATTGAAGTTAGGAACTCATCTGGATAATCAAGCCTGACCTGGAGAACCATCAATTCAAGCCATTCAAAATGGTTTTGATAATCTGGAATAGTTTATAAAAGTAGGAAAGAAGAATCCCATAATCTGAACAAAATTCTCTGGGCCAATAAATAAGAAAATTATTCCATATCACCTAAGTTAGAACAATAGAGGTCCTCCAAAGAAGGTAGTCGAGATATGGGACAAGAGTTGTAAGTTTCAATTACATGTTCATCATTGGCGTATCAATCAGAAAACTTATCAAAGAAACTTGAACCTTAAAAGCATGAAATGAGATGGATCGGTTGTTCTCAAGACTATAAACTCACCTTGTCAGTTTTAGCCCCCGTATTGCCACCATGCTTATCTGACCAGACTGAGGCCCCACTCCTATCATATTCAATCCTAATTGAAACTACTTCAGCTCCATGAGCTATCTCCAATTGCCTTACTGTGGAGTAAACTCCATCATCCCAGTGAAATCCATCTTGATCTCCCCATGGCCCAACAGATATGATGTGTTTTCCAGAATTCTCCAAACTCTGTACATGACTCCCCATAGTTAGTCAATGATTAATCGTATATATCAGCTACACAATCATACAGCATAATAACAAGCAATTAGCAAATGCATTTTCACTTACCAAATTGGAGTAATGATCCATAAAGTAAACAAAGGATAGATACTGAAGGATGAATTGCCGTTTAAACTTCAACTGATGAAAGGAAGGAAGGTATACATTCGACTTTATGGTGTGAAGGACATATAAATATATGCTCTTGGAATAGTAAAACAGTCCAGACGCATGCAAATTAAGCAAATTCGGGTTTCCACTTTGGAAGGAAAGCATTCAACAGAAAAGAATCTGATACCCAAAAGGTGAACATTTACAAAAGTGCTTATCTTTTAAAAAGTCTCAGTATACCTACAGGTGTCAATATTTGACATTAGCTTGGATCATCCAATGAATATAAGCAAGGATGACATAGACAAGGGCCAGAACAACGGGTTGACTCTAAAGCGTGGGCCTGCCAAATATTCAAATATGCCAAATCGATCGAAAATTCTTTAAATTTGTCATATGAGCAACAAAATAATCGTGTTGCACTGTTTCATGGATTTACTTCAAATGAGATGTGGCTTCCACCTCAATTTTACTTCCTAACCTCCCTAGAATTTCTCATATTATTAGGTGCGAAATATATTTTCTATCCTTTTTTTATTTTCGATCATTTCCCATAGAAGTTCTCTACAGCTCATCGGAAGGGGACTAACTTGCATAAATTGGATAAAGGTTTTAAAAATAGAAATCAACAGTTCAAATAAACAATGACGGGAAGGACACGGTTTTCTGCAGGCAAAAGATTTTTCATACAAAGTTTTTGTAGAATTCTCATAAACGTGAATAGACTATTGACCTTATGGTAGTTTGCAATTTCAGTGACCACAATAGTCATTCCTGAATTGAATTGTTTTAACAGCCAGCCATCATCGAAAAAGACAGACAAAGTTAGAAACTTGTACACAAAAATGGCAAGCAAGAAAAGGAAAAAAGCATGGAGAACTTAAGAAATTCTGAACAATGAAGAAACTATGAAATGGACAGAAATATCAAAAGAGAAGAGGCATAAAAACGGTTAGGTATTATTCATCCTTTGAAGTGCCACTACATTGATGTTGAAAAGTTCATTGGTGAGAAAGGTTTGGGGAAAGCTTCCAAGGACAACTGAAACTCGTGGGGAGTAATAAATTTGTGTATTGACAAGGTCATTTACTAAAAGTAAGGGTCAAGTAGATAGTAACTTCTATACAGTCATGAATGTGGCAACAGATAAAAATAGCTTTCACTCAGTTCAGAGTCAGATGATGCACATCCATTATACTTTAAAAGCTGATCTCCTTTAAACAAATGAGAAATAAAAGACCATTAGAGAGAGAGAGGTACACATCCTTGAGTCTGGCTATTCTCCAAGCAACAACATTATAGTAATTCCACACCCTGCTTCAAGCTTTCAACAAACCCTCCTACCACTCCCACTTGTGTGATTAGTTTCATATAGTGTCTTTGACATATTTAATTGAAATTATGAATATATCTTTTTGTTTTCCAATTTCAAATGCCAAAGCAACAAATATGGACGACGAACAAGAGGATTGAAAGAATGATATATCAATCACTAAAATGAAATATGTATTCTTTCCATTTTACAAGTAAGAACAATGATATATACATTATAGGATATATACACTTTGAAAAGAACGTGTATTCCTCCATCCTTTCCACCATTTGATGCATAGCTGATGACGAAAAGATATCATTCGTCCATCCACAATACTTTGGGTGAATGAACTGTGTCCAAATCCTCAGACAAAATATGTCAATTACACACACACACACACACACAAAAGAGGGTAAAAACCAGTATCCAGGTAACTAAATGATGTGATTCTACAAAGACAGAGCCTCAGTTCTTTAAAAGCCTCTACAGTTTCTAATGGTTCTAAACTATAAATTCTCACCTCAAGGATGCTGATTCCTGTTATTCATCTTATCTACCAATAGTCACCACAAGAACATATCCCACGTTTGAAATGGTGTATGCATTTCGAATCACTTAAATATATCTCACACCCGTGCATCTTAGAGACCAATTTGGCAACCCTATGGCAATGCTCACACATTTTCAGGTTCTTGACAATCCGTATATTTCGAGGTGTTTGAGGAGATCTGATGAGAGAAAAAGCCAAAGCAAGTTTTTCACTATGAACTCCTCCGGTTTCTTCCATCTCTTCTTCCAGAATGCTAAGCCTATCACAGTAATTTGTTTCCTTGACTTTTACCTCTGCACTCCTTGTATAAGAAAGTAGAAATTTATCATCTAGTTTATGATGACCACCAGCAACAAAAGAATGCACTACGTTTTTGTCTTCAATCCAGCTACATCCTAGATATTCTTTAGGATCGTTTCTTTTTCCAGGCCTTCTCATTTTGAATGATTCCTGGGAAATCCCACTTAAATCATATAGCTGTGAAACCAACCTGTGAACCAAGGCATTTTCCGGTTCCAGTTCAAGCAACCGCTCCCCAGCATAGACTGCCAGTTTAACATTTCCATGGTTACAACATGCAGTTACTAAACCAGACCAGATGGAGACATCAGGCTCCACGGACATATCTTTAATGAACTTAAATGCTTCATCAAGCTTCCCTGAACGACCAAGTAAATTTACCATGGCTGCATAATGATCTAGACAAGGTAAAACATGATAATACTCTGGCATGCTAGAGAAAAGACGTCTCCCTTCATCAACCATCTTAGCTTGACCGTAAGCCGAAATCATACTTGCTAATGTACCTCTATTTGGTCTACATCCCTCTTTTCCCATCTGTTCAAAGAGCTGGATTGCATCATATGGACAACCATACAGGACATAAGCAGAAATGATTGTGTTCCAGGTGATGATATCTTTGGTTGACATTTTATTAAACATGGATTTTGAAGAAATGATATTCCCCGACTTGGAATAAGTGTCTAATAGGGAATTTGCAACTGCAAGCTCAGACACTAAATTGCTACGTAAGGCATAACCATGGATCTCTTTCACCTTATTCGCAGCAATTAAATTTGCACATGCCGGTAAGATGCTCAAAATAGTAACTGAATTGGGTTTTACACCAAAAGACTGCATTTGCCGGAAGATACCCAATGCTTTATCTTCCTGTCCATGCTGTAAGTAGCCAGCTATAAGAGCATTCCATGATGCAGTGTCTCGCTTAATACCTCCATCCTTCTCCATCCTTTGAAAAAGATGCATAGCTTGATCTTCATCTCCACTTTGAATGTAACCTGTGATCATCACATTCCATGTAATGACATTTGGTAATACATCTGATTCCTGCATTTTCATAAAGAGATCATGGGCCTTCCCACAGTATCCAGCTTGGCAATATCCACCAATCATCGAGTTCCAAGTATAGACATCCTTCTCCAAAATCATATCAAACACCTGCCTAGCAGATTCAAGTTTCCCGCACTTGGAATACAAATCAACAAGTGAATTCCCCACTAGAACATCTTCACCATACCCCACCTTCATGGCAACCAGATGAATTTCCTTTCCTTTCCTTAAATTTTTCAAAGATGCGCAAGCTGAGATAGCACTCATTAGCGTAACCTCATTTGGTCCAACCCCAGACAGAAGCATCTCCCTGAACAATTCCAATGCCTCCAACCTCCTATTATTTTGTGCAAACCCCGAAATCACACTAGTCCAAGTAAAAACATCTGGCATGATTCCACAATTTTCCATCTCCTTCATCATTTCCATGGCAATGTCACACTTCCCCAACCGATTATAACTCGAAATCAATATATTCCAAGTGACAACACCTGGCTCAATGCCTTCTTCACGCATCAAATCAAACAATCTGTGTGCCTCCTTTATTTCGCCTTCCTGACAATAACCAGTGATTATTGCATTCCAAGAAACTGTATCCTTCACCTCCATTCCTTCAAAAAACCTCTTTGCGGAGTTCAACCACCCACATTTTGAGTAAACAGCGAGAATTGAATTATTCACGCGAACTTGGCTATTCATCCTGCATTTAGTAACTATTCCATGAATCAATCTCCCCGTCTCCAAGTCACCACAGTTCCCACAAGCCTGTAAAATCTTGGGAAACAAAAAATCATCCGGAACAATATTATCACTCTCCATCATCGAATAAAAAAGCTCCACAACTTCACCCCACTTCCTCTCCCTCGAGCATGCCCCAATTATCGCAGACCACACGTACAAATTCTTCTCACTCATTGCATCAAACACTTCAAATGCATTTTCAAGTGACCCACATTTAGCATACATACCAACTAACTTCGTTTCAACAAACGTGTCCGATTCCTTGAGCAATTTTCTTACATAGCCATGCAGCTTATAGCATAAGTCAAGTGAATTGGAGTCAATGCAGGAGTCAATCAGGTGCGAAAGAGTATTGGGCCTTACCGTGGATCCGCATTTAACTATGGAGTCTAAAGAGGCCATGGCTTCACTGAGGCGCCCATTTTTGCAGAGATTCTTCAAGTGGACATCTAATTTTGAGCTTGGTTTTGGAGGGGCATTTTTGAAAGATATCAAGGGTTTTGTGGGTCTGTGTGAAATTTCTGGGATTTTTGGGGTTATGGTTTTGTAGGGAAGAACTATACTCTCCATTGGAGAGCGTTTTTTCTCTCTTTTTTTCGAATTTTTATGTCTGTAGAAGATTTTGCTGAGCCACAAACAATTGCAGAGATCACCTGCGTTCAGGATTTGGAGACGACAACAAATGAGGCCAATTATGATGTGCCACGTCGGAGCTTATCCGATCGTAAATCTTAAATGGGTCTGATCAGCCGTACTGGGTCCAATTTGGAAAGTGAACTTTGAGGCAAGATGGTCCATGCAATTTTGGGCCATAACGTCAAATTGCCCAATATTAACGAAGACTTTTAGGGGGTGTATTCAATTTAGATTTTTAAAAACTTTTGCAGATTTAAAAACTTTAGAGTTTAGACGTATTTAATTGAGACTTTTAAAAACTCTCTAGAAGTTTAAGTCCTATTTTGTTTCCTTAGTGCTTACCATGAGGTCTCTGTGTTGATCGAGCCCATTATAGTATTGGGGTAGTCCCAGGTACTTGCCTAGGTATGCAGTGAAAGGAATTTGACATCTAGCATTGATCTCCCGAGCTGTAAGCTTGTGGAAGTTGGGAGAAACAAACAAATTTTCGGCAAGAAAGATAGAGATATCTCATTAAGAGCGGACGTGACTGCTTCTTCACGACTGGGACTGTACATGGATTCTAAACCTTGGACATTCAAACTTGAAGCAAAGCAAGCAGGTGGCATGTGTAACCAAGTCCTTCCTTCCGCTCGATCAATAGAGATGGATGCCCCTCTTCGAGCTGCTCCGCCTCGGGGCTACCCCCAACCCTTTTACAGTTCCAGAAGCAGAGAGAGCAGCTTCAGTAGTTCCATCTTTCTAACCCGCAGGAGTTCCAGTAGAGGGTGAGGATTCGGATAGAGAGGGACTCGTGGCCCAATGGCGAAGATAGCAGCAGCAAAGCCTTAATAAAGATTTTTATAGACTTTTCAAAAGTCTCTAAAAGTCACACAGTATTCAATTGAAATTTTTCAAAAGTCTCTACAAGTTATGAGGTATTCAATTGATAACGACTTTTATGGAAGAAAAGGAATTTCTGCAATTTGAAAATCAACGTGAGAAGTAGTTACTATTGTATCTCAACTCCGGGAACTAGAAATAAAATAATTGAAATTTGCATAAATTCAGTGGAAGTTAATTTAAATTTTTTGTGATGTATTGAAAGTTTTCTGGAATTGACAATATGTTTTAATTCAGATTGGAAGCTTTCGTGTCAAGTAGTAGTATAATTTATTGACCTAACAATTTATACCGCATAGTTAGCATCTATATATATTAGTGTGTGTAAACTGGGATTCCTGTTAGTGTATTTATAATTTCTATGGTGCTCTTTTTTGGGGAAAATGGTTCGACTTTTGTGTCGAGGAGTAAAATCGAGCCTTCAACTTTATTTGAACTTTGAAAATTGTTTCCCGTCAATTAGTCGACATTGGTAAAATTAACGTGGAAAGAGTGTGCGGTGGCTTATGTGGATTCTGATTAGTACTTATATCCACGAGTAAAAATGCAATGTCACTGATTGATTGTTCATTGAACTTCAATTTATTTTTTAAAATTATTTCCAACTACTAATCTGCATCCATGAACTTTAGGACTTTTGGCTGATCGAGAGATTAAACAAATGTACCTATTGAAAGTGCTTTGAAGGGTTATATGAATTCATTTCTGTCATTTTTATGTTATTGTTATTCTTTACATTTTAGTCCATATTCGTCATTCATAGTTTGTTTACATATTAATACATTTCATATATAACATGATAGTAGTATTAATGGAAGATTCAACACAAGGAGATGATAAGATTCGGGAAAAAGGTATCGAAAAATATAAGAAATGGACATGGGAAGAGAGCAATGAGCTGCTAAAACTTATGGTTGATGTTGCTATTCGTGACTGACGTGATAGTAATGACATGTTGAACAAGATAACTGTAGAAAAACATATATTTCCCCATCTTAACCAAAAGCTTGAAATTGAAAAGACTTACACCTAATATGAAAGTCATGTGAAATGGTTTAACAAACAGTACAACAAATATTATAAGCTTATGCGCTATAACACTGGGTTTGGATGGGATCGTGTGATGAAGAAATTCACTGCAAATGATGAAGTATGGGACGATTACTTTATGGAGAGCTTCTCTTATTACTTGATTTTAAAAAAATATAAAATTTAAGCTCATGATTAGTTATGTGTATGTTTCATACTTTAGAATTTATTTTATTTTATTTTTATAGTCTCATCCCTAAGACAAAAGTTATCGCATGGACACTTTTGCGGACTATGAAGATTTGAGAATTGCAGTTGGAAGTGGAGCGGCTGTTAGGACACACTCAATTGCACTAGGGGATGATACTCATGCAAGAACATTTTATACAGAAGAAAGAAGAGTTAGTGACGGTTCAATAGATAACTTCATGTATGATCCTGATACTGAAGCATTTATACCAACTGATAAATAAGATCCTATAAGTTCAGAGGTTCCCCAATCAATTGAAAATGAAGTAAAACTGGGTTTGAAGCAAAATCTAACTCGTTTGATCCCAAAAATACTCAATCAAATGTTATAGACAAACTTGCTTGTATAGTTGACAAGATCACTTGAGCTATTGAATCAATTGACACTATATAGCATAATTGTTGGGACATTATCAAGGAGATCCCATACTTGGATGATGATGATCGTTTCAAGGCCCTCGATTTGCTCAATACTAAAGCAAAGAAGTTTGAGTTTGTTTAACATGACACCAGAAGAACAATCTAAATGGATCATTTTTAAACTAAAATGGATCATTTTTTTGGACACGATCAGAAGTAAATTTTAAAGTTTTGGATTTTTAATTTACTATTTTTGGGTTTTTTTTAACTTCAATTATAGTATTGAATTCTACATTTTTTTAGCTATTTATTGATTATGTTTTGTGACGGTATATTAAATTAGTGATACCTAGTTCTTTTTGACATAACATTATCATTTTCTTTGTGTATGTCTTCAATTTTTGTTCCTTCTATTTTTAGGTACTTCCATATATAAATATATAATGTCTAATTTTAACATACATAAAGATCATGAAATAGAGATGGATTAGATTGAAGAAGACGAGAATGAGAAAGCATTATATGAAAACATTAGGCGTCTATGGATGACAATTCAAGCAATTATCTACGTGATAAATGATTATATAAGTAATATGTTTTGTGAACATATTACTCGTTCATTAACTAGGCAACAAAAAACTAGATATGAATATGACTATATACATAAAATATTAAAAGAGGATCAAAAAAACTTTCAACAAATTTATAGAATGTATTCGGATATATTTCTAAGATTAAGCAATATCATTAGAGAAAAAACACCCTTATAGAATACTAGGTATATTTGTATTGAAGAAGTGCTTGCAACATTCCAATTCATTGTTAGTCAAAATACTCGATATTGCTTAATTCGTAAAAAAAAAAATTGGTCAATCACATTTCACTACCAGCCGAAAAGTTTCAACAAGATTTTACAGACATTCAACAAATTTGCAGTAAATATGATAGTCAAATGGAAATCCATTGTGCGAGGAAAAGTAAGAAAAAGTATAAGATTTACATGTACTTTAAAGTAAGTCATGACATGATATTTACTATAAATTTTGTTTTTTGTCACCATTAATGTTCTCATTATTTGTTTGTATTGTTTTATTTTTTTTAGGAGTGTATTGAAGCTATTGATGGGAACCATATTCTAGCAATAGTAACTGTCGTCATGGAACAATGTCGTAGAATGTTCTGGGCGCATATAACTTTGATTTGGAATTTATACGTGCTTTGTGGTTGTGAATGATCAACACGTGATTCTAAGGTGTTGAGTGACGCTTTAACAAGGAGAAATGGACTTAAAGTGTCACAAGGTGTGATTTTATTATTTTTGTTTTGTTTTATTGTATGATAATTATACATGTTATAAGTCACTTGCTAATTTTACAAGTATTTTATGTTTAGGAAAGTATTTTTTGGGAGACTAGATTTTTAAATCGACGTCAATTCTTAACTCCTTTTCGAGGTGTTTGTTATCGTCTTCAAAATTTTGCTGGTTAAGGTCGTGACTTTGAAAATACAAAATCGTTGTTTAATCTTCATCACGCTTCCTCGAGGAACGTAGTTGAACGGATATTTGGTATATTTAAATCACGATTTACAATTTTCAAAATAGTTCCTCCATTTCCATATCGTACACAAGCGAAGCTCGTATTAGCTTGTGTAAGATTACACAATTTTCTTCACAAAGAGTGTCGTTTTGATGAATTTCCTGTTGAACTTGATAGTGAAAATTCTTCATCTTTAGTTAATGAAGGGGGATATTTTGGACCATTTTTAAAAGTCAAGAACAAGAAAAAGAGAATGCTAACGCATTCACTAAAGGATATTTTGATCTCTTACTCCTTTAGTTTTATTAACCTTATTAAGCCCCTATTTGTCCTACATTATTTTTTTCATTCTCATTTTTTTACTCATTTTCAACCACACATTTTTCAATAAAATAATATTTTTCATTACATCAATAAATTTTCCTTCTTTTTCAACCACATATTCATCATCACATCACTTCAAAAAAAAATATTCTCTCATTTTAATATGCACCAACACACTCTAAAGTCTTAGTAGATGGTTGGAAGATTTTGTTTTTGACATTTTAATAAAATTGACATATATACCTAAAATGTCATTACGAAGAAGTAATAAAATTTTCTACAATTAACTTCAATTTTAGTTTGTTTCCTTTAATAATAAGTTAAAGACTTGATGCACATTTTTTAGGAGAAAATACGTATTTTTGTGATGTGATGGTGAATATGTAATTGAAAAAGAAGAAAAAATTATTGATGTGGTGAAAAATATTATTTTATTAAAAAATATATAGTTGAAAATAAATAGAATAATGAAAATGAGAATGAGAATGTAGCTCATAGCCCCTGTTTGATAACATTTATTTCAAAAATATTTTTTCTATGTGCTCATTTTTAATCATACATTCACCCAATAATATGAACTCGTTTGGTAGAGATTAAAATCGGATTAAGTCTCTTTTTGGTACACATTAAAATTTAAATTTTCATTATTCTACTCATTTTCAACCACATATTTAATTGTGCAAATAAATAATTATTTTGTTAAATTAAATACTGTATAAGTAATAATTTATCTAAACATAAATATTCAAAAATTATTCACTTAGCCCCTGTTTGAAACACATTTTGAGGAGAATAGAAATTTTGGAGTAATTATTGATGTGAGAATGTGTTGTGAAAAATTGATGAAATTTTTTTAATTTGTGTGTAATATTATTTTATTTAGAGAATGTGTGGTTGAAATGAAGAAAGAGAAAAAGAAAAATAATGAGAAATTAATGGGTCAAACGGAGGGCTTATTATTGTAAACGCTATGGTTTTCAGCTCAAGCATTAACAATAAACCACAAGACTTGATTAGATTCACGAGATCGGAAGGAACCACACAGTCATAATAAAAGTCTTAGCAATAAGTAGATTATTACAGCCCAAATGCACAGTACTTATATCAAGCAGTAGCAGCAGCAGCAGCAGTAGCATGCTTCTCGATTGCAGCCAGCAAATTTTCCTTCCTTGCACCGACAACCCTATCCACTTCTATCCCATCCTTGAGGAACAAGAATGTTGGCATGGCCTCCACTTTAAATTCTTGAGCAACATCCTGTCGAAGAAATTAACAGATGATTTTGCTTCTGAATCGAACAATGAAAAGGCTAAAATACGATAGACTTACCTTTAGTTCATCCACATCCACCTTCAAGAATATAACGTGTGGAGTCTTCTTCGCAATCTCAGCAAAAATTGGGGAAATAACGCGGCAGGGCCCACACCAGGAAGCAGTGAAATCGACCACCACCTGATTGATTGAAAACGAGAGGATTCAGATTCAGTGTTACCAAATCAATAGAGGCCAGCAATTAACCCGAAAAATTGGTAGATAAATAAAACATTTGTAAGAAAAATAACCGATCCTGTAAACCCATTAACAATAAATATTATGAAAAATAACAAAAAGAACTGCAGAAGTTTCAATTATTACCAATTTCTTGGTCTCGATGCCCTTATTGAAGTTCTCCTTCCACTGATCAACGGAGTGGCAGCCGATAACCTGTCCTTCTTCTGCTGATGCGGCCATTTTTTCTTCTCACAAAAACCCAAATTTCAAGATATTTTAGGGGCCGTTCTCTTCGTGTTTCAGTTTTCTGTTTTGAGTTTTGAATTCGTTTTGTGTTGTGTTTTGAGTTTCTGTTTTGAGATTTCTGAAAATGCGTTCTCTTTGTCATTCTGAAAAACTGTTTCCGAAAACAAAAACATAGAAAACACGTTTACTTTGAAATTTTTGAAAATTGTTTTTAATAATATTTTATTCAAAAAAATGATTATTCAATAACTTGTAGTGGTTTAATGTTAATTTATTATTAAATAACATATAAATTATGAAATTGGTGAAACGTCAAATTCTTTTTCAAGATTTTAAAAACACAACCTAAATTACAAAATATGAAAAAGTTCAATCGATACAATTACAACTTTACATGTCGGAAAACCAATATCTTTTTACATGAGTCGGAATGTAATTCAGAGGAAAGCCAACATGAAGGTATTAGGCACACTTTTCTCATTATTCAGCCTCAATAATGGTAACAATGGAGCAAAAAAATGATCAAATCTATGTTTGGATTCTACAAGTCAAAGTTCATTTTACAGGACGATGTTGAGCTTTGACAAAAGCTTTCCGACTCGAGTTTATTCTCGGTGATTGTAATCATTCATCCAAAGCAATGGCCTGTTCGGATTTAGTGAAGACCCTGCCTCACCATCTTCAGAGTTGATCCATCTATCTTGGCTGCTTTCCTCAAGTTTCCCAGGAGAAGAATGTCTCTCCACCAGTTGAGAAGCTTCATTAGGACATGGATTTATTGCATTCGCTACTGTGATGATTCTTTCTCCACACGCTGTGACCTCCGTACATGAAGCTTCATTAGGACATGGATTTATTGCATTCGCTACTGTTTTGAATTTTATCAACTTTGTTAGCTAAACCAAACGGGGGCTTAACAATACAAGTAACAAACCACCAATATATGCCAAAACAGGCAAACAATTCACTACAATAAAAAGCAAAACTTGATCAAAACAAACGGTCCCTCAATAGAATGGTAGACTTAAAAAGACACTTAAAAATAGATGAAAATTGCAACTAGTATTTGATACAGAAAATTGAAAAATCCCACCATAACAACATAGTCCACATTGCTCAAGCAGCCTCAACATCCTCTACCACATGGACAACCTTAGCAGTTGGCTTTCCCAAAAGATCATGTAGCATTTGAGTACATAGTCAAGAAAGAACTCTAACAGTATGCTTTCTCATCAACTTGCATAGTCAAGAAAGAACTCTAACAATATACTTTCTCATCAACTTGCAAATGGAAATCACCATTAATAGGCAGAAAATGCATAATTAGACAACACCTAAGAGAAGCATAACATATCTAACAGTCTCCATTTAACATACATATTCATTCTATCACAAGTACAATATTTGAATGAGAAAAAATTGCAGCTCAGAGGTAGCCATTTTTATCATCACTCTCCATTTCTTCAGCATCCTCGAACCGTTGATCACTAATTTGAAGCTGCAAGAGACAATAACATCAATTCCAATATAGCAAGCAATAAAATATATTTTCCATCCAAGCAACAATCACAATTGCTGCAACAAAATAGCGGGAATGTAATAGGCTCATATTTGTTGGCGAATGTTATACTAGCTACCCAGAATGAACTTTTGAAGTGCAGATTGGGTTCTTTCCAGTTAAAAGACAAGAGTAAAGTATATCGAAGAAGGAAGAGAAAAGTTATGCAAAGAAAAATACAGTTTATTGGTTGGG
The DNA here is from genome assembly GCA_019097785.1 of Fraxinus excelsior. Taxonomy (NCBI): domain Eukaryota; kingdom Viridiplantae; phylum Streptophyta; class Magnoliopsida; order Lamiales; family Oleaceae; genus Fraxinus; species Fraxinus excelsior. The sequence continues at coordinate 5,190,228 of CM032634.1, read as the reverse complement.
GCTCTAAGCCGTTGATTGAATTTCTTCAATCAATTGGTGAGGATACTGGAAAAAAGTACTATAAGGTAGAGCTGGTTAAAACGATTACTCGATATGTTAAAAACAAATGCCTTAATAGCCCGGAAAAGAAGAAAAAAATGATGGCCATAATTATGAATTATGAATTATTGTTCTTTACATGAAATATGGAAAGGCCAACATAAAAATCACATACTAGCATATAATGAACTGACACACCACAATTTAATTGAAGGGAAACTACTCAAACAGCAACAGGAAATCGATTAGGAACTTTACAAGTTTATATGCTAAATTCTTTTTTAGCATTTACTTAGTGGTGAAAAATGCACATCTCGTGTTTTAGCCAGTAATTTTGAAATCCCCTATTTACCCCAATATATTTCTCTTCTTTTTTCTTTTTCTTTTTTATTGTATAAATTATTCATTTCATTGTTGAACTTGAAAATTTGCTAGAATTATAAGTTAGAAATGGACCTCAAGGAGACAAGGACCATACAAGCTTTCCTCAACTCCAGAACTCCATGTCCAACGATATTGTTGTGTTTTCAAGGAGGCAAAATGCTAAAACCAAATACAAAGGGATGAGGATAAATCATAAAACTTATACAAAAGAGTATAATCAAAAGGATTAAGTGCGAATTCAATAAAATCTATCAATGCAATCAATAATAAATTAATTAATGAAGCGAAATCTCCTCATTTCAACCAATACAAATCGATCAATCAAATTTGATGGAAAAATATATCTGATTCCGAATCCGAGGAACTCATCACTGATATGTAAAAGCACGAACACATTTTCCGTCACATTAGAGTAATATATAGATACAATGTTTGGTGAAATACTAACAGGATGGACAAAATATTAGCGTATTCACTATTGCACAAAAACAGAGCACCAGTGTATACAAAAACATGAAATAATAAAAGTTGGTGGTATGAAAATGTTATGATCAACAGATAATGCAAAATCCAGAAATAAATTGGAAACTTCGTCATATATAGATTCCTTGTAGCCTTTAATTTCAAGCCAAACAACACCGTCACCATCAGAAGGAAAACTCCAATTAAGATCATAAAACTATATAAACAAGCTCTCCTTTTTCTTTCAAGATTCAATTGAAGCAATGAAAAATAATCAGCAAAAATTTTAAATAATCACAGAATTCGAGACCTCAGAGACAGATTCAAGAAACTATAAATCCCTCTTGATCCTGCAGTTGAAAAGCCTTTTCTAACTACACACGTCCTGGTTGCTTATTACGGTTACATCTGGCACTAATCATAGCATTCAGAATTAACAAGTTAAAGTGTGAAATGTTGACAGATGCAAAAATTACTCACCTGAAACTCCAAGCGTTTGCACTCTGCTATGGTCAAAATAGAGCTCAACGTCCAATTTAATTAGAAATTTCCTTCTTCACAGAGACATTACGTACTAGTACGACATGCTCGGAGCCGAAACCTGACATTCGGAGGTGTTTCCGGCGTTCTGATAGGCAGGCGATATTCGGAGGTTGAAGAGGAAGGTGAGGGGTGCGATGGTAGGGGGTCCCGCGGCTTAGGTGGCTGATGGTGGAAGTTATTGATGAAGGAGGAGGAGGAGGAGGCGGCTCAAGCAAGAGGAAGAATTTGGGGAAAAAACGAAAAGAGGATGTTTCCCGTGTTTTCAATCTGAGCTTGTTTTGGGCACAAAACACGCAAAACGGCTTTTTGGCCATTTTCCGTTTTCTGTAGAAATTTTTTTTTCGTTTTCAAAAATTCATTTTCGAAAACGGGAAAGAGAACGCGTTTTCATTGTTTTGAAAAATTGAAAACAGAAAACGGTTTGAAAACGGCAAAGAGAACAGGCCCAATTTTCTGTGCTGAAACCGATGTTCCACGACGGTTTATATAGGGGAGGCGAAAACTGAATTTACCATAATGTACATTTCTTCCCGACAATTACAAAATTGCCATCCAAGACCAAAACGAGTGTTCTAAATAGCTCGCTATTGCTCGCGCTATTGCGCGTTGCTCTACCAAAACGCTACGCTAAGTTGTTTGGCGCTTTCTTGGCGGTCAACGCCTGGAGTTGACCGCTAATGCGTGATATAGCACGAATTATCGCGCTATTGCGTGCTATTTAGCTTTTTGTTTTTAATATGAAAATGGGTTTTCGAGTTAAATCAAGGAAAATCTGCAAAATTATCATCTTCCCCAAAATCGAACGGGAAACTTAAGTTAGATAAAGAGTTAGATAAGATTTAAGTTCTCATGCTATTTGTTTACTATTTTGTATTTAAATTTGAAACTTATCTTTTTATTGGAAAATTTGAAAAAATGTATAAAGTTCTTATAAATATTTAATATGTATTATTTTTAATTATTAAATGATTTTTTGATTGATTAAAAATTAAAATAATATTAAAATAAGAAAACGTTTTTTTATGCTATTTTACGCAAAAGCCTCGCATTTGCTCACGTTGTCTATTGCTTGGTCTCCACGCATTACGCTATTTAGAACCCAGACCAAAACTCGATGAGTAGGCTAATGACGTCACCATAGTTATACTTACGTATGCTTACCGTGACGTAAGAACATAGGGCATTTCTTAATTTCTCGTGGCCTTCAGTGGGAACGGTCAATTTGACCATTTACGATAAGGACTTACGTGGCCGATCGGATAAGAGCGATAATTGGTATAATCAGAGAACGTTGATCACGTTTCGAGCTTACTTGTTTCTATTTTCTTGTCAAAAAGTTATTTTGAAATATTGATTTAATTGAGAAACGTACGATAAAAAAAACAAATTTGAATTTATTTTTGATATTATTTTTTTGAAAAAAGTGTAATTAAAAATAGAAAAATAAAATGTATTTTAAAAATAAGATATCGATTTCAGGGCTCCTTTTGTAGGGATTAAAATCAAATTAAAATTGAAAAATTGTCTTTATTGTTGATTTTTATTAGACAAGTGAGACCCAATAACGATCATATTTTCAATTTTAATTCCTAGAACAAGCCTCAATTCTAGAACCTTCACAGTTAGTGGGGGAAACTGTGTTTTGCTTTGCGGCAGACTAAGGTTGACTTCATTGCTTACCATTTGTCCAACGGCTGAAAATTTTCATAATTTTTAAAGGTTTTAGAATATTATTTTGTGAAGCGCGTACAATAATTCTTCTAGCACATTTTCAAGGAATCTCTATTCATTCTTGGCTGGTGTTTGACACCCATTTTGAGGGGAGAATAAATTCTAAAATAGTGATTGAGGAAAGAATGTGTAGTTAAAAAGTAAAGAAATTTTTTGAATTTAAGTGTAATATTATTTTATTAATAAAATGTGGTTAAAATGAAAAAAGAGGGAAAAAAAAAAAGAAATAGAATGAATGTCAAACATGGGCCAAATCTTTCTTTGGAAAATATTTTACATAGCCCCTTTTTGGGTTCCTTTAAAATTTTAATACATTTTTTTCTTTCTTCTTTTCAATCAAATATTTTTCAATAAAATAATATTTTACGTAAGCTCAAGAATTTTCTTTACTTTTTAATCATATATTTTTTAAAAAATACTATTCCAAAATATATTTTTCACAAAACATGACAAGAGCATAGTAAACTCTTTCATTATTTGCAAATCATTGTTTCTTCACATTAATTGTTAAGAACAATTCTTCATTGCCAAGGTTTCATTTCACAAGGGCGCCACACCCAATGTATTTAAAAAAATTGTGGCCCCACGTAGATATGTCAAAACGGGTGGGTTGGGCCAGATCGGCCCGCACACTAAAAAGCCCGTGCACGGCCCACTTTAAAAAAAAATCGGCCCATGCAGGCTTCTGAGCCGGCTCAGACCGGGAAAAAAAGGATGTGGCCCGGACCGAACCGACAGCCCGCATGGGCCGATTTTTTTTCGGGCTGAACCGCTTTTTTTTCAACACTATTAAAATAAATGGTAAATAATACATTTTATAATTAGAGTGAAAATCGATAAAAGTTACATAAAAATAAATTTTACATTGATTTATTTTTTGATAAATTTTACATCAATAACATAAAAACTTACACTTTTTTGAACAATATTTTGCCTATTTATAAACTTATAATTAAAGTACATTCCAACTAGGTTGACACCTACTTAACTATAATTTCGTCATTACCAATCAGATTCTATTCGTCTATGGTAATATTTTTAAAGTCTTGAGCAATATCGTCAGCAACTCTATCTTGCATTCTTCTATCTGCAAATAACCAATCTTTCACGCAGATGAGAGTTTCTAAAATATTTTCTTTAAATATTGATCTTCTTTCATCTAGCAATCTATTACCTGCACTAAAAGCAGATTCCGATGCCACTGTTGAGACTAGAATTGTTAGTAGATCTCGGGCCATTTTTGATAATATTGGATATGACCGTTCATTTAACTTCCACCATTGTAAAATATCTAAATTGTCAACCACGTCTTGTGGAATTAAACTGTAGTAATCAAATTGATAATATTTTTCTAATTCAGCTGGTGTAACATTCTGATTTGAAAATGAACTAGTAGATGAAGTAAAAGACACATTGCTTTTCTTGGCTATTAAAGAAAAGAAAGAACGTTTACCTTTAGAAGCCATAGCAAAACTTGTATTAGAAGGAACATTTTCATTATTACCATATTTCATAGCATAACTATTGTACATTTCATTAATAAAACATTCTATTTCCCGATTTGTAATACTTATATTGAAAGATAAAGTTTCAGAAAGTTGGTCCATAGCACACTAAACTCCAAAAAATTTAATACGAGGATCCATTACAACTGCAATTGGAAAAATCATTAGCATATTTTCGTAATATTTTCGAAACTTGTCCTCTATTGTACAAACAATATCATAGAAAAATGGATCATCTTTATGACTTGAAAATTGATTAGCAATTTCTACAAATTGTAAAAGCACAAGATTACTTGTTGGATAATAAACTTCGGAACTAATTTTTGTTGCTTTATAGAATGGTTTCAAAAATTTCATGACTTTAAATGCAATATTCCAATCAAAATCATCAATATGAAATTGATGTTGCTTTGAATTAACAAAAGCATTAATATCATCTGTATAACCAACACGATTTTAACATAAGAAATGTTGAATTCTACCTATTTGGAATATCATCAATAAATTCTATTCTCCTCAATCCAAGATTTTTACAAAATTTCTCAAATTCTTGTTGTCTAGAATATGAACAAGAAAATGTAGTTAATAGCTTCTCTAATTTTTGAAATTTGTGGTGTTATTAATTTTAAACCATCTTGCACTACTAAATTATATATATGACAAACACACCTCATATGAAATAATTTAGAGTCAAACGATGGAGTAAGTGTCATTTTCAAAAGTTCAATGCATGCAGTATTTGCACTAGCATTATCAAAACTAATGCTAAATAATTTGATCAATACATTAAATTCATTAAAAACCAATAATAAATTCTCACACAAATTTATTCTATTATGTGGATATTCAAGTAAACGAAAAGCAATAATTCTTTTGTGAAGTAACCAATTATTATTAATAAAATGTGCAGTGACACATACATAACCATTGTGATTATGTCCAGACCAACAATCAGATGTAAAACACATAACTCCATCAAAATTGTTAAATTCAGTTTTTAATTTTTCAGTCATTGTAATTGTATGAAATAATTTCAAGATATCTGAGCGAGCAGTATTTCTACTTACAGACCAATAAGCGGGTTGAACATACTTTTGCATAAACTCCTCAAAGTATCGATCTTCTGCGAAAGTAAAAGGCATCTCGCTTGCTGTCAAAAATTCAGACATTTTTACTCTCATTCGATCCAGTGAATAACAAAAATTAGAAAAAATAACTGTTCCACTAGCATTAGTAAAAGAAGTAATTTGAGCTTGTTTAGTATCTAAATGCCCTCTTTCATTCATGTGTTTATCTTTGTGTCTTCGCAATGTGTCTGTATCTTGACCTTTAACCCATGCATAACTCTTTCTGCAAAGAGTGCATATTGCTCTTTTGTTTGGTTCATCTACTGTAAATATTTCTCAAACATCAAATGTGTGCTTTTTATTCATTCGCTGTTGAGAAGATCCAATATTTGAATCATTATCATCTTCCAAATTTATTGGAGAACAACTATCATGTAAATTGACATTTCTTGAAGAAAAGTCGTGAGAATCCATAACACTTTAACAAAAAGTTTAGAAATAATAAGATGAAAAGAAAGCACAAAATATTAAATATTAAAAATACTTGCTGAAAATATTAAGAGAGAATGAGAAAATAGAGATTTCAAACTTATAGATTATAAGAGAGTAGAGACTAAGAATTTGTTATTTTTTCACTTTACAATACCACAATTTATAACAAAAAAATTTATTACCGTTAGCAAGTTTCGAAAAAAAATATATATATTTTTATTTTGAAACAGCAAACGGTTGTGTGACCGTACCGGTTCAAGGTACGGGCAGCCCATGATTTGGCCCGCTCAGTTTACGGGCCAATTTGCCTTCGAGTGGGCCACCCATCTTGACATCACCTGTAAGTGTAGCGCGGCTCAATTTTTAAACATACAATCTCTCAATAAAATAGTTTGTACTTGGACCTATAATTTGTACTTTTTATCGATTCAAAATATTATAAACTATAATTTATTGAATTTGAATTGATTTCCATATAAATCGTAAAAATCTCATTAAAATGATGAAATTTCAAAAGAGCTTGTCATATATATTTTTAAGTTTGAAATACATCTAAATCTCTTAAAATTCATTTATTAATTAAATCATTATAAATTTATGATAATTGGAGACACCTAGAAATTAATGGATTATCTATCCATTAAAATCCCAAATATGGAATATCTAGATTTTACTGAAATTTATTATAATTCATTACAATCTTAATTGGAGACGCCTAAATTTATTATCAAATAGATAAAATTAATTAAAATTTCAATTGAGAACACCCCTTAATTTTGTAATAAAACTAAGAGGAAAAGAAAGAAAAGTCGACTAGTCATCCATTGTTTTACGACAAATTTACAAAATCGTACACGAAAACTAGACTCCAATTTCTATGGCAATTTTAATAGAATGGAATAGACAAGGTCAAAAATGTTAAAATTGTCTATTTAGCGTATTATACATTCTAATATATAATATATGCATGTTTAAATACTTTAAATAGAATTACATGAGAAATTTAAGCTAAAAATATGTTTGTTATACTATAATAATATTATGTACCAAACATATACTCGTGGTATAAAACAGTTTCTTCATTGGATTAACACTTCCTCTTTTCAAATAAAACCACCACTAAGCTCTTTACACTAATCTCTTTTTACAGCATTTTTATTAGCATGACAGCAATTGTGCTATTTTTATAATATAAAGAAAGAAAAAGGTAAAGATTCGCATATAATGCTTGTGCGATGTCACATCTCTTTAATCTGCAGCTTCTGCGGTGAAGGGGAAATAAATTCCGATCCACTGTCCATGTATTGTAGGGTTTGCAATTAGTCTTCTTACTTCTAGCCAAAATCGACAATTTTACGCATTTTTAGGGTGTGTTCGAGCCACATTATTTTGAAAGAATGTATTATGGAATAGTAGATTAATGGAGAATGTGATTGAAAAAGAATGAAAAATTATTGATGTGATGAAAAATATTATTTTATTGAAAAATGTATAGTTGAAAATGAGTAGAAGAATGAAAATGAAAATTTTAATGTGTACCAAACATGGCTAAATTAACATAATTATGTACTCTACTTCGTGATTTCTCCCATCATTTGCACCATCACTATGATATTCAATCACAGCAAAATCATTTCCTTTTATTTTTTCCTCGAATGGTTAGTCAAATATAAGGTCTTATTTGATTGCTACATTTTTCATGAAAAATGTTACATTCAAAGAAAACGAATTCTACTTTGAACGTTTGATTGCAACGTGAAAATGTAAATCGAATTTTAAGGTACAACCACTTTAAACTGCATTTTCTTTGTTTTCACGGAAATCAAATTCCTATGGGTTTGGTGGATTTTTATTTTCCAACTAATATGAAATTGAAATTTTTTTCCATCTTTGTTTATCAAATGGACCTACGTTTCTAAAATTCTTCTTTTCATTGGGTATAATAATAATATTTTGGAACAAGAATGATTCATGTACAGAAGCAAAATCAATAGAAATTCACATCACTCACACATGTGGGTCCCGCATAATTTTTTTAATACATGGTGGGGCCCACTCACAGTGAGTACTCCGATGATTTTCCGTGGAAACATTTTTGTACTAATGGAAAATTTTATTTTGGGATATGCTCGCGACTTTTGTGTGTAAATCAGGACAATGAACAAGATTTTACACGTACTTCTCTTTCCTGATGTTGGTATTTACCACGTTTCGTCAAGGCTGGTGAAGCCTATGATTATGATCCACTAAGCCTAACACGAAGCTAATAAGTAATCAGAACATATGGTTGTATCCCTGTATGAATCATATATGTTATAAAGCTGGATGTGAACTGATTTCTCTATTGAGTTCTTGTTCCGGAGTTGATACAATCTGCCCCCACTAGGGCCACTACATCCTCAACCTATGACTGCTGTAACATTATCGTCCCCAATCAAAATCTAAAGCAATGCCCAGGCTGAAAGAAGGCCGTGCACAAGAATCAAAACAATGCAATATGATGATAGCACTTGCATTCAAGGTTAGGGAATAAAGAAGTTCGACTCAAAGTTGTTAGGACGGGAGACCGTGTGACTGAAAATCCAGGTTAAAGCCACTTTTCCTCTACCCCCATACATATACCGTAAGGTCAATCTAAAAGCAATCTGACTTGAGCATGGGAATGAAATAGGACATCCCGTCAAGAAATTAGCACACTCAACAGACATTCATTTCTTTTTATCTCGTTGGCTATAAAAAGAATACAACTTTCAAAGACTTAGAATGATTTAGCTGACTATGTCTAGAAGACAAATACAATGGTGCAATACATAGAAAAAAATCAAACCAAAAATGCTTTCCAGTAACAAACCCCTGCTGTCAGTTAAACCAATTAATCTTGTGATGGTGGAAAAAAATAAAAAGATTGCCTGGTCAACTTTTTCTTCTGTTTGACCATTAAATAAAATAGCTAAGTTTTTCTCCCCTGCAGGTCATGGGGAAACATATCATAGGTGCTTTTAATTATCTCGAAAAGTTTCATTTCCAGCTCCAACCAAACCAGTTAGTATCCCAATTTTCAAGACTATTCATCATCTGATGACGATCCAGAGTCTGCTGGCCTCCTAAAGTCATCTCCTGCCGTTGTGTCCTAGAAGCAGAGGAAGAGCATTCACACAAGGAAAACAAAATTATTTACTAGTAAGTGAAATGGCTGAGATATTGGTTAGAAAACCTACCTGCATTTTATCCCAATCTTTCAACTTCGAATTTGTTAACATGTAATTATCACGCAAAGGGGCCCATGAAGGTCCTTCGCCATCCACTGAGCTACTAGATGCACCGACCTGTACGTGATAAACCACAGAAATTTTGATAGTGAAAATTGACTCCCTGAAGGGTAGTATAAGAATTGATACTGAACATCCCTCCTGTAACTATACAGGCTCCCGTAACAATAACATATTTTGGTTCGGGCATTTGCTCACATAATCTCACTAATGAGGGGTTTTTTCATTGTTGACGTTTCGGCTGTTAAATTTAAATACACTTTTCTAGGGCTCGGTACTAGTCCATGATGATCAAAGTCAAATTGTAATCCCTTTAGTAAAGCAAATTCAACTTCAAAAGTTCCATGGTTCCTACCAATTGAATGGCAAATTGAGTAATGAGAGACAGAGACGAGAGATAACCTTAGCAACAGTCCCAGTAGATTGGGAAGCTGCCTTGCCCAACTCTGAAAAGAAGGCTTCTTTCCTCCGCTTCTTTATAACTGGAATTATTTCAAGCACATTGATAAGGATCAAACTATGCAACTAGACATGATCATAATCATAAATCAGTAAGGATATGAAATGATAGTATATACGAGTTCAAGCAAATATCAATATATAATTTCATTTCAGAAACATACAGAGGTAACTCAAACCCCTACAATGCTAGATGATTAATATGATATGCAGATATAGTCTCCATAAAAATAGAAAAAACTAGGATTTTCAAGGCTTTCTTGACCGTGAAAATCTTTTAGCTTTTTAGGTCCAAGATGAACGGGCAACTTTTCTAAAAGAAACAAACAAATTAGATGTACTGAGAGAGAGATCCTGTATAGGAACCATGTCTCAGATCCTTAATGATTTTGTAATCTTACTAATGTTGATATTGTAAAACTTCCATACACGTACAAACAAAATGCTATTTCTGCGAGAATAGCATTTCTCTAGAATTTTGTTAAAGATTTGAAGACCCCAGCTGCACAACCCATGCTCCTCTTGCTAATATGAATCTTGAACTAAGGTACATATTCTTTTCAAGTGAGAACATTTGTAATGGCCTTGTGTATCATGTTACATGAACATAGAAAAGGGGTGTGGTGGAGTGCGTTTGCGCCCCTTGAAGCTTCTTTCACAAAGTAAAGAAGGATTTTAACTTTATTGATAAGATATTAATGTGTTCAAGCTTACTGCGCAAACGTAACCTTCAGGTCGAAAGCACAAAGATATGGACTGAGCATTCTGATGGTGAACTGTGCAAAGATTATAGCTCAGCTGATCTACACCCGCAGTGTGGTGACACCCCCCCCCCCCCCCCCCCATCTTTATCGGGGAGCTTTTAAGTCTATCTTGGAGGATACCCATGATGAGATCATTAGTTTAATTTTTATTCAAGTGACAACAAATCACCTCTACCAAGATCCAATCAGTACCTTGCAGCATGGACTCACCGATACCAATTACGTCCAATAAGAGTGCCATAAACCCACAGAACAACACAACAACAAGGACATAAACAAAAACCAAACAATTGGAACTGATAAGCTATGCAAACACAAGTCAGATTCAATTGACAAATGAACCCAACCAATTATTCAAAAAGCAGTTACTTTGTGCCACTCTTTACAACTATGCCAGAGTGGCAATGCTCGAGATATAAATTTGCCTTGGTCCTAAAAAGGCCAATAAATACGTTTAGTAGCGTTCACCACATTCAGACATACATGTTCCTGTTGATTAACAATACTCGCAGAATATTAAATTTAAGAGGTGGAACTTGGAAGACTATAATGAGTATGCTCAAAAGGTTAAACAATAATTGATGACATGATTAATCAATTATATGCTAACAAAAAGTCATGAAAAGAAATTCTGAAACTAAATATCACTGAGCCTCTTTTTGCCAAACATTAAAAGCTAATAATAAATTACTTTTTCTATTAAGTCAAATTCAAACATTAATTTGAACACCAAATTCACAACTACTACCATTAATTAACAGATGTAGTGGGAATCAATACCATTTCTCCTCAAAAGTTGCTAAATAGCTTTACCCGAACAATCCTTAAACTGGATCCGTAACCGGGAGGAGAATTATAAGATTTAAAAATACTGAGTTAGTTTCAAAATGAGACTATTGTATCGATTGGTACCTTTTTCATCTTTTGACCTTGAAGGATTTAATCCTTTCTGAGCATTCTGGGCCTTGTTTACCTGCACAGATGAGCAATAACGAGTTCAAACGTAGAAAAATATGGTGTGAAAAAAATAAAGGATTCAGACAAGAAATAAGTGTGTAATCAAAACTAGACATAAGAACTTACAGCATTAAATAACTTGACCACTGAAAATCCAGCACGGTACATGTATGTTATAAAAAACACGATCAGTCTTGAAATCACAATATGTATCTCCATTCAGAACAAAAATTTAACCATCAAAACAACTTTATGTACCTCCTTTAGTTGCAATTCCTAATAGATACTTCTCATGAGAGTCCAAATAGTTGACAGGCTTCACATGGCCATTCTCTCTGACCTTTTACATCAAAATAAACCAAATAATTTACAAAACCTAAAAAGAAAACAAGAACACCACAGTACATAACAAGTCAGAAAGCAGTACCAAGTGCTTCTCCTTCTTTGCCTCCCCCTTATCCTTCCGCTCTAATTCTTCTTCGACAAGCTTCTCTGCTAGAAGCTTCTTATGGGCAGATAATACAGGGCCCTGCAAACATATCAAATTTAAGTGAAGTTTCTTATTAGAAACTTTTGCAGACGTACGAGAAGTTTAATGAGCTACACATCAAAGGTAAACATACAAAAGCCCAGCATCTTACCAATACATCACTGGAAGCAGTCTTTTTTACGATTTTCTTGAATGCGACATTAAATGCTTTGATACCCTCTGTAAACTTCATGATTCCCGGCTGAATTTTCCCATCTTCATCTTCTGAAGCGTCATTTTCTTCAGCCCCATTATCCTCCGCTCCATCGTCATCATCAGAAAATTCCTTTTCAAATCCATCTTTCTTAATCTTATCTAGAGTCGAAGGTACAGACTGCTCAAGCTTCTCCTCTTCCTCCACATCATCATCATCTGAATTGTACTCCCTCGCTCTTTTCTGAAACAATTTTTTCATTCTTTTGTCAATATTCACCTTCTTTTGAACACCTTGAGGCATCATTTTTTGTTTTTTCTTTGCCTTTTTAGCTTTTTTGTTTCCTCCTTTCCTCTTCCTCGGCCCCTCTTTAACTTCCATTGCCTGCATTACTTCTGTCATGGCCTTGCCCTTCACTGCGTTTCCACAAATTGCAGTATCTCCCTCCAATAAACTAAAGGCAAAACAAATCAAATAGACAAAATATTACTACTTAACCATCCTTACCAAAAAAATAAAACTTGCTTTGCTTAACCATCCTTATTAAAAAATTAAAACTTTCTTATTAAAAACGCATGGTTTTCTACATTTCAAAGAATGTTTGTATTTGTCAACAGGGGCAGAAACACCTGAGGTCTAGTGGGGAAAGTCACCGTTTACACTCAGGGGCAGATCCACCTGGGGTCTAGTCAGGGATTTTGGTTCTGGATATTTCACCTATTATACTTGAGGGGCAGCCAGTTTTTAAGGCAAAGGAAAACCATAAACATCAGCATCAAAAATTCAAGAGAAGTATTGTAGAAAACAATCACTGTTGCTAGAAGAAGATTACCATCAAGCAACAACAATTCTGGAAAAATAAAATAAATTATAACAGCCAAATGAATCCTTATTTGCCTGAAATAAAATCAAAAAGAGTTTAATATTTTTTTTTCCTGTTGATATTAGTTGGTCATTTTCACAAATCATGATATCGTAAAAAATTTAACTGGAACAAGATAATTAAATTAAATTAAAAACATACAAATTAAACAAAACAAAATCGAAATAACCATCAAGCATGAAAAGAAAATTTAAATATTACAGTTATCTAACAATTAAAAATATTATAGTTATTCAAATTCAATAAATAAGAAATGAACTAATCACATCGATTTGGTCTAGCAGTATGCTTTTGGATGCAAGGAATGGAAATGAGGAAGTTGGTGTCCTTGGTAATTTAATGAATAATTGAGAAGCAAAGAATGATTATTCTATGCAGTCACTGGACCCAACGGATTTTTTAACTTCGGACCGAAGTGCAAAACACCCAGTTTCTGAAGAGACGGCTCCTCTGCCTGTAAATTCTGAATCTTTGAAACAAAAATCTGCTGAAGAAACTAGCTGTGCTGGTGATGGTATTATAGAATCAGAACCTATTTATGCAGCTGGAATGGTAGGTGAACTGACTCATGATGGAAATATTGTAAAAAGGAGTGAAAATCAAGATAAACCTGAGCAAGAATCCATGACTGTAGGTCAGGAATGTTTGAATGAAACTTTTGCTGCTGTTGAGAACAGATGTACAAGTGATGAAGTTAGCACATTAAAGTCTGTTGGCATAGATTAAGGTGTGGAACTGATTCACGATGGTGATATTGTAGCATTAGACAACAATTCACCCATCTCAATTACAATAGAGCCAGAAGCTACACCTTCAGATTCTGAAGTTCTAAACAAAAGTTCTGGTACTGTTGACGATACACCTATTACTATTACTAATGGTAAAAAATTCTCTTGTATTAGTTTTTAGCCTTTGCAAGATGAAGCCGATGACCAGCTCGCAAATCAGAAAGATGGTAATTCATCTGTGTTTATATCAGGTGCTTCAAGTAATCCAATTAAGAGTCTCAAAGGGAACGGGGGATCAAGTAAACTATATTGTTATTGTATAAAAATATAATAGAACAACCAAATGGAAATTCAAGATAATAATGGACCAACAAAACCAGAAATTTTTGTAAGAAGTTAAAGAAAGAATTAAACCGAGACACGAGATTAATAAGCACGGAACACACTAAGAATTGTTCATGGTTCAGGAATTGCCCTAAATCCACGGTAGGACCAGATTTATTCTTTTATTCTAAACTAGAGGCTGAAATACAGACTTTTCTCTGAGAGTAAATACACTCTGGTCTCACTCATTTACTCATAAACAAATCTGAGTTAGTCTGTTTTAACTAACTTCCATGTCTTCACTTAACTATAAATTTCTCCAAAAATTCAGTGTTACAATTATGATTGCATCTTCACTTGTGACTAAAGGAAAAGAAAACTGAATTGAAGCAACAAATTCAAATAAATGTATACTTTCCAAGAAAAAGAAAATTAGAAAACACAATACAGACAAAAAAGATATGATGGGAGAAGGAAAAGAAGGGGGGGGGGGGGGGGGGGGGGGGGATGGCTAAAATGGTGACTGTATAGTTTCAAGGTAAAGCTCTGGGCTACAAGAGTATTACAGAAAGCTGAAAAGGGAAAAATGGACTGCCCTTCTGGCCTCTGCTTTTGGTTACGTTATAGTGTAAATTCAAATTTCCAACAAATTAATACACTGGTTTTGCAGCTCTCCATTCAAACCCTACTTCATTAAACAAACTTCACTACACAACATTTGTCAAACGTCTCTAAAAGAAACAACAGGTACGTGAAAAGGGAAGCATCTTGTATCTGAAAAGTAAAGAGCCAAAAAAACAATTCTTCTTTTAACCAGTTCACGTTTTCGAAGAACTGATTAAACCAAAAAGCATAAAAAACACAAAACTCACCACAACCCATTTCAATTCACATCCCAAAACCCTCATATTCAATCCAAAAGGGCTCGATCAATTACCTTAATTCCGGTAAACGGTTGGCGAAATTCTTCTTCAGACACAATAACCAGCTTCGCGAAACACCTCCTCCTATATCCGGATACTTCAATAGCTTCGAAATCTCCCCCTTATACGGAAATCAGTGGCTGCAGGCAGGAAGTTTGGTTTTGAAGCATAGAAGATTTCACGTTTTTGTGGGTTTGAAGCGGGGATAGGGTTTTTAATCAATGTTGGATAGTTTAATTGGGTTTAAACCCGATCCAAATAATTTTATACCTGTTTGTAACCGATCCAACCCGTTTTATTCTAAATCGTTAAACCCGAACCGAACCGACCCAATCCAAATAAATATATACTTATTTGGAACCGATCCAACCCGTTTTATTCTAAATCGACCCAGCCCGGCTCGATTCGGGTTGGGTTTGCAATTTTTGATTTATGGGCCCAACCGTACTTTTAAAACTAACTAGTCAATGTTGAACGTACATTTCACATTATTATGAAATACTTTATAAGTGTTATAAAAGAAAATGTTAATTAGCATACATAAACGTGAATAATGAAATATATTCTTGAATGTAAAATTCTAATTTTTATAATTAAAATTAATAACACTGGAATGGATAAATGAATATGAATATTAATTAAATAAATGAATATTTAACTAATTAGTTAAATAAATTAAACACATTAAAAAATAAAAATAAAGATACTATTGAAATAATTAGATTATAGT
This sequence comes from Fraxinus excelsior, assembly GCA_019097785.1. NCBI lineage: Eukaryota > Viridiplantae > Streptophyta > Magnoliopsida > Lamiales > Oleaceae > Fraxinus > Fraxinus excelsior. Next base: position 5,174,285 of record CM032634.1, on the reverse strand, counting down.
AGGTGTAAAATCGTCCAAAATTGATTCTCACTTAATTTGATATTTAATATATTATAGATAAAATCCGATAATAGCTTCCAAGTTAGGTGATGAAGAAGTTTAGCAGAAATCACTACAGCACAAGATAAATTGTTACCGAGGTGGTGATGAATATGTTCCCAATTTTTAGTGTAATACCGAGAAAGATAACCTAGAAATTGAATGATTCCATTAACAAAATACTTAGAAATGGTTTTGATTTTTAAAAATTTGGATTTGTTAATGGACAATACATAAAAAAGAAAATTGTGACTATTTTATCTAGGGGTGTCCAAAAGTCTCGAACCCGAACTGAATCGAATTGAGCGGATCTTCATAAGTTAAATACCCGAACATGTACTCGAATCGAGAACCGATGTGTTTGGGTTGAGTCTCAGGTTTAGACCAAGAACCAAAGAAGAGAAACTAAATAATTTTTTTATTTTTTTATTGAATTAATTAAATTATTTTATTTTTTCTAAATAAAATAACAGATTAATTAAATAAATCAGATCATTTCATAATTTTAATTTTAAAGCCCAACTCATTTTAAAACACAAATACTTAAAAATATTTTATTTTTATAACTTTTAATTTATATTTTATTTTCTTTATGCAGACAGGCTGTTTGAAGCAAATGAATTATTAATATGGATCACCGACATTTTAATATTAATATATACTTTTTGATATTTGTATGCATTGAATTAATGTTATTCGACAACTAGTTTATTTATAAATTTTTGAATTGGGCTACGTTAATTTGTAAAAGTTACGAATGAAATGTCATTATTTATATTTATGTATTGTTGCTGTAAATATTAAAAAAATTAATTATGGTATGAAATCGAGCGGAACCGAACACGAACGGTTTCATTTATTAAACACCCAAAGATTTTGAAACCGAAAAGAACCGAATCGAATCGACCCACGGACAACCCTTATTTTATCACCACAAAATTTGTTTGTTTCACTTTCACCACGATTTTGACTTTTTGTATTTATTAAAAGAGTCATAAATATGTCCTCCTTTCATTTTGTTTTAGTTGTTATGTACACACAACAAGCCTCCCAATAAAATAGTTTCTATTTTTTTTTTCTCTCTCTCTTTTTGCTATCGAACCTGAACGAACGATGAACGTGAGTGAACATATGTTTAATATCGAATACGACTTGACTCATCTATTGAACTGCATCATTTACTTGGGTCCAATGAAGAGGGTGGAAACTCAAATAAAAACTAAAGTACCTTTGAAAAAAAAAAAATAGAAAATTTGAGTAACTCAAATAACTGCAAATGAATCTAAATTTATTTCCAAACAAACCCCCCAAAGAATAGATAAACACAATTCCACGTGTACACCTTTCATCCCCAAAACACAAAAATCTTAACTCCTTCAACCCTATTTTTCTCCATTATCCACAACATACATTTCAAACCCCACAGTCCAGAAAATTACATTAATTATCGAATGTACTAATGCAGATTTAAGACTTTTCCACTCTGAGTTCCTCTTTATCGCCACAAATTTCCAGTACCATGTGCCAATGAATAATTCTTCTGGTTATTAATTTACCAGTTTCTTCAGTTTCCATTTTCCCTTTCTAAAAGCTCCATCTTTATTGTTTATTCACTGTTTACTTCCATAGAAATTGGGAAAATGGCTTTGCCTCAACTATTGCCTTCTTCTTCTTCGAGAATTTCCCATAAATTTCTCTTAAATCCGTATAATTGCCTCTTAAACCAAAACCCAGATAAATATTTTACTACTACTACTCAGTCATTCTCTCATCGCCGCCGTCAACGGCGGAAACCCAACTCACTTCGCTGCTCAGCTTCCTCATTTTCCGAAAAACACCACACCAACTCCCCGAAATCCGATGATGTGGTGGAGTTGCCGCTGTTTCCCCTTCCACTTGTTCTTTTTCCGGGGGCTATACTCCCTTTACAGATTTTCGAGTTCCGGTACCGCATAATGATGCACACCCTCCTCCAGACTGACCTCCGGTTCGGAGTAATCTACACTGACTCCACTACTGGCACGGCGGAAGTGGGCTGCGTGGGGGAGGTTATTAAGCACGAGCGCCTTGTGGATGATCGATTCTTTTTAATATGTAAAGGGCAGGAGCGTTTCCGTGTGACCAAATTTGTGCGAACCAAGCCTTATTTAGTGGCGGAGGTGGTTTGGCTCGAGGACCGCCCCTCGGGGAATGGCGAGGTGGACGACTTAGATGCCTCGGCGAACGAGGTGGAAATGTACATGAAGGATGTGATTAGATTATCCAATAGGTTGAATGGAAAGCCTGAAAAAGAGGTTCAGGATTTGCGGAGGAATCTTTTCCCTACTCCATTTTCGTTCTTCGTGGGAAGTACTTTCGAGGGAGCACCCAGAGAGCAGCAGGCATTGCTGGAGTTGGAAGATACTGCGACCAGGTTGAAGAGGGAGAAGGAGACTCTGAGAAATACACTAAATTACTTGACGGCTGCCTCTGCTGTTAAGGACGTATTTCCTTCATCGTAAGATGATGGGCAATGTGAGGATGAAATGATAGGTATTATTATTTGATTAAGGAACTGTGTAACTTGTGATAGTTATACTACAAGTTAATGGTTTTCATCGGTATGTGTAAATTCTGATGCCTAATAGATTGATTCGACCTTATTTACTGATGATTTTGCGTTATTTAGGAATCATGTTATCTATTTATTGAAGGTGTGATGAGCAGGAAGGGATTGAATTATTTAATCAGGGATATGAATTTGCATATTGTGAAGTCGGGATCTTTAGAAAAAGAACTGCAGTTTTGCATACGGATTGTTTCCTTTTTTGTTATTTTTTATTTATTTGTCTGTGTGTTGCTATATTGACTTGTACATATAAGCTGATAAAGAGTGGGGGTGAGGACTGATGTGCATTATGTTCATAATTTTGAAATTTGTAGTACAGGTTACTGTGTTGTATATGTATACGATTAGACTTTAATAGGTTCTTAACCGTAGATTGAAAGCAGAATGCAGAGACCAGAAGCATGAAGCATGTTAGATGTAGTTTCTTTTTTCAGTTCTTTGATATTCATATCTTGTAGAACAGTAGAAGAATTAAAATGGAAGATGGATATGGATTTATGAAAGAAGAATATCTCCTGCATATAGGAACATCAAGTTATATAATCAATCCTGCTGTTAATTACCATAGGATGATGCTTCTCAAATACAGTCAAAACCACGGGTTTATTTAAAACGTTTCTTTGGCAAGTGAGCTTCTATAATATGATGGCTATGATTTGAGCAGCTCTGTTTACAGTCTTTCTTGGAAATTATGTAGTTCTTCAATTTGGAGTTTGTCTATGTTATTTGCATGTAGATGATGTGTCGAAAAGAGTGGGAAAGTATTTGTTTTATTTGGTTGAAGAAATTTTGACCAAATAACATATTACCACCTCATGAGTATGTAAACCCATAATGAACATGTAGCACAACCGTAACTTGTTATTTGGACGAATTTAAAGTAATGTATTTCTAAGTTACTTGGTCGAGGTACAATAACTATTGCAGAGTTCATTGTTCATTCTCTAAAGGTACCTATTATTTGCAAGGCAACTATTTACATGCTGATGCTTTAGCTTTTCTTTTTGCGTCGACAAGATTAGAGATACCCCTTTAGCTCAAATTAGAGAATGTAATTAGGGATTATATTTTTGCCATATTGAAGGTTGGTCGGGTGACCTAACACGATTTCTACGTTTGCTGCTGTATCCTTTAACTAAGGTATTTAACGATTTCATGAATATGAGCCTTTTAAACCTGTTGCTACCTTTCCTTGCAAATGCAACACTGCGCTTGTGTTGGGGTTCCTCAATTACTTTTGATAACCTTCCATAGATTCATTTCTATTTTTCTTATTCACTCGACTTGTTTCTGTTTGTATCTTTTATGAATATATAGCTGATTGTGTGCGCTTATTGAATCTGAAGATAGAATTCTGTGTTTTCTCACATATAGTTCACATGTATGTGTGACCGTGAGGTTTGTTTATGAACCTAGAGAATCCATTGTTGTGCACATCTTGAAATAGTTTCCAGACAGTAGTTATATACCCAATGTTTGGGTAACTGCAGTAAAAGGCTTCTAAAGTTGGGTAACGAGCTTATTGAACTGTAGTAAAATGCTCTAAAGGTGGTAACAAGCACCAGTAAAACGACCCTCTTCTTAACTTACCAATCTTTTAACTGTGCTGTAGAATTTCATAGGCGAATTATTACCTTTCGTGCACCAGTTTTTCTCAATAAGGTTTTGGTTGATCCAAGACAGCCAATATTTGTTGGTTACATTGCCTATTGTGTCCAGAGACCTTGAGTAGAATGATTGTTGTAACTCCTAAAGTAAAATCAACAATTCCCAGCAATAATGAAAGAATACTAGAATCTTGAGCGCAAAACTATGATGCCTGGTCCAAATTTGTTCTATCTTTAGAACCAAAATATTTAAACGTCAAACTTGATTAATCGAATACACAAGAATAATGTAAGATCAAACTGATTACTCGAATACAATGGCAGCATGCTAAAAAACTACAATAATCAGGATATGCTGCTGAAAAACATAACTGCAGCACAAATAAGTTCATAGAAACTACAATTTTAACCATCTAACTCGATCATTGAAAGGAGAAATCTGATCATCTAAATCGTAGAAAAGTTCTTCCCAAGTTGCTTTGCTATTGTGGCATTGCCAATTTGCTGCAATCATCATGAATTAAAATGTCAAATATGGTAAAGCAAGATGCAAAAAAGTAACTTCTATGAAATTAGCCCACTAGAATTACTTCTCAACGAGAATCCAGTGGACACATGATAGAACAATAAAAAAAAAAAAAAAAGGAGATAAAAGGAGAGTTGAATCAAACCTTGAGGCACAGATTCCTTCTCGTGTCGCATATTGGATAATCATGTGGGCAACAGTGACTCCGGTCCTTGCAACAAACTGCGGATTCTGCCTCGCAACATTTCCATTTCAAGCATAATCCTAGAAAGCGCCGAGCGCAGCAGCAGGTTTCACCACTGGAGCAGTAAGTGAAAAGGTTACATCTGGTAGGCGTTGGGGAAGGAGAGGGTGGAGGATTTGGGCTCGTCTTGACAGGGTACGAAGCTAGCGTGTTAATCCCGCAGACGCCTTCTGGATTGCCATTATTTCGTAGCATATGCATATAGCCTTTCATTCCCCAGTATTTTCCCCAAGAATTCTTCACAATCCAATAATCCTTTCCGTCTTTTGAATCATAACCCACAATCAGTACTGCATGATCCAAAGAAGTCGAGCATGGCCCCGTGAATATGCCCTGCATCCAATCATAGATAGATTTTATCTGCCTCTTAGTTTTAGTAAAGCACAATTAGGTGCAAGTTTTGATCGGCACTGACCGTGGAGTACAGCTGAAACGATCTCTCACTCCCACATATACCAACGCTAATAGGCTGAGTTGCTACAGCTTGTAGTAGCCGTTTCTCATCTTTAGCAGGAATGTCAACATAACTATCGATACTCACAACGTGTCTTTTGAGCTGCAAGGTAGATCGGTAGGCAAAGCATGTTAATGATTAAGCCCTAATCTCAATCTCAAGAGCAATAGAAAATCAAGCTGAAATCATATGCAAAGCAAACGCTCAGATTTATGGTGCTTCACTCTCAATGGGGGAGCTACCTGCACTCTATACTGAAAGTTTTCACTAAAACCGAGAAGTATACAATAGAGATCTCACGACTTAACTTTTTCTCTCACACACATAGAAATGTCACCCTTTGCTAGGTTCCTTTATATATCCAACATAGTAAAGCAGGAAATACCCATAGCAGCACAGGAAACAACACAATCTTGGCTTTATAGCACAAATCAAAGACAAGAAAACAATCTACTTAATAAAATAAAAAAACGTCTCTCGGGCTCAGACAATTGGGTCCTTCTGGGGAGGGTGTTCATGAGAGGGGATTAGTAAAAGAGTTGCATACTTTCTCTTTGTTGCAAGTTTTTTCTCGACCTTGATAGGGATAATCCTTCTCTGTGTCAATCCCGTGGTTTTTTATAACGAATTCATATGCATAATCCATGAGCCCACCTCCGCAACCATCATTATAAGATTTGTCACAATCAATTAACTCTTGCTCAGACAGGCTGATGAGCGATCCTGTCTTTATCTTGTTTATGCCTTCCATTGCCCCGGTAGCAGAGAATGACCAGCATGCACCTTGTAAAAAAAAAAATGACAGTAAAGTTAATATTCTTTCCTTTTCTCCCAGTTTTGCAGCAGCATAAATTTGTTATGATAGAGGTCATTACAAGATATGATTGAAGGAAGCAACTGAACAGGATATATGCCAAAATAGTTTTACTAGATCAGGGGAAGTATGCAAATAAGATTTATGATAAACATTTAGAATAAGTTCCTTGGTCTATTCGAACTATCATTGAAAATTGAGAGAGTGTTGCAAGCAGAATAGGAATGGATCTAGATGTCCTTTTTAACACATTACTGGGACATAAATGTAATTTTGATCATACACTTGAAAATGCAGGAGTATGAATGTCTAAAAAGAGGAAAATGAACAACCAGCCTCAAACATGGAATATCAGATATCGAGCTGTTACAGCAAATTCCAGCTACACTGAGTTTTTAGGCTCCATCCTGAGCATAGTTGGGGGGTTTAACAATATCCCCAATCAGTATATTGATAATCGACAGAATTACAAGGAGACAGACATCAGGCTATATATATATTGTAAACTTTCGTCCCAGAAACAGCAAAAACCCGCGAAGATATGAAGGTTTAATGGGGTAAATTGTAAAAATAGGTTTGTCTCCATTCTTGTACATCTCCAACTTTCAACAAGTTTAAATATAACGATAATTCAGAAAATTTATACTTCACAGAGTTGATGGAAAAGGACTACTGCTTATCAACAAGAAAAAAAAAAAAAACGATTGACAATTTATCATGTTTCAAAACTTAGGCATCTCAGCTATTCAGCTCTCGAGTCAATGATGACACTAGAACATAATCAACTTGGTTGTTGGTTCGCTCGTTTTTAGCATTATTTTGCAAAGAGCTGACTGCAGAGTTCAAGCACAAACAGAAACAGCAAGTAATGGGTAGATTCCCAATTCTTATTCAACAATATAAAAGATCCAAAGCCAGTGAGTAATTGGGGAAATCACGGGCCAATCTTTAACTTGGCAATATCAGGCTCGTCAGAATCATTCCCATTCCCTAATATTCCCACTCAATCAGAATATATATATATATATATATATATATATATATATATATATATATATATATATATATATATATTACAAGAATATGAACTCCAAACTAATGCAGCAAGTAAAGAATTACAAGTTAATGATTCAATTACTGGAAAAAACTAGTCTTTGTATGGTACAATCCTAAATATACTCAAAAAATCAAGCGATAGAAAATACTACATACCACAACTTCCTTGATCTTTGACTCCAGTAACAGCTCCTTTCTTCCTCCAATCCAGTGAAGAAGGAATATCAGATTCCTTAACAAGATTCAACCCTTCAACTGGACTTGACCCGCGATTCAATCGGATTATTGAATCATCTGGTGAAGGTGAGAGTCCCAAGTACTTGGCCTTGAACTCATGGTGAGTGAGATCGGCGTAGGCATTAAGAGAGAGAGAGTAAGAAAAATTACCCAAACTATTGTGCTGGGAAACGTATGCATAATTTTCTTCAAACACCTTGAGTCTGTATTCTTTTTCTTGAGCAGAAATGTATGTTTTGCCATACTTTTGGCACCAACTGTCAAAAAGATCAGAAATTGAAGAAGATTCACAGATGGGCACGTAAAAAAATAGAAGAACAAGATACATAAACGGCCATAACCAACGCATTTTAGGGAGGGGAATGTTTGAATGTATTCTTCCTTCTTGATTTTTTTGGGTAAGAGTTGGATTAGATTTTCCTGGAAAAGTGGCGAGCCAAGGGGATCGAGAAAAGTGGGCTTTATCAATTGGAACTTGTCTAAATGGGAATTGAGCTCCTCCAATGTTTGCGCTAACTGGCCGAGAACAGGTAGAGAAGTTGAATTGTGATTCTTGGTTGGTAAATATTTGTGATGTGTTCGACTGACTTTCACTTATAAGACTTCCCCTAATCTAATTGAAATTTTGTGATCCCAACATCGATTTCTAGTAGGTGCGATTTCAAGATGCAATAAAAATCTTGATTTCTTGCTATAAATCATTTTCTCGTAAAACACATTGGTTGGAGTGTTCGTATTCGCATTATCACCGAGATTTATTACATGCAGAAATTATAAATCGCATTATCACCGAGATTTATTACATGCAGAAATTATAAATCAATTTATTTATAATTAAACATCGTATAAATTCTATATTATTGTTTTTTTTTTTTTCAAGATGGCTTCATATCATTTTTTTTTTAAATACCTTTTGAAAGCTGCACGGTAGCTTCATCATCTTGGAGTTATTTGTCACGGGTTTTTTTTAATTATTTTTTCTCCAAAAAATAGCTTTCAAACACATATTTTATTTACTTTTAAACGCACATTCTGGAAATAATTTTTAATTAAAAACATGACTAGAAAAAGCAGTTCGTTTCTTAAAAATTAATTATTATATAGTTGCAAATAAATCGTTCATTATTTGTCATTTACCTATAGTTCATATCATGTGCTCCCTCGAATGGCTATTTATTATTTGGAAACATAAATTGACACATAAGGTATTTTATTATCATCATTGTTAACTCCGTATCTGATTCAATTATTAAGTACTCGTTTGGTAAACTTATTATTTTTGTCAAAAAGTGGTCAAACTTCATTTTAAATTACATATTTCAACTTTTATTAACTTTTTAACTATATAATTTATGAGACTAGTCAACGTTGAACGTGAATTTCACGTTATTATGAAATAATTTATAAGTGTTGTAAAAATAATATTTGAATATACGTTAATATTAATTAATTTATAATTAATACCAGGAAATATATACGTAATAATGAATGTAAGATAATTTATTTAATTTTTAATTAAGTAAACCTTGATATTAATTAGCATACACGGACATAAATAATGAAATGCATTATTGAATGTGAAAATTCTAACTAATTTATAATTAGAATTAATAATATTGAAATGTATAAATGAAAATGAATATTAATTAAATAAATATGAATTTTAATTAATTAAGAATTAATAACAAAAAATTCATACATTAATAAAAGGACACGGGTGAAGTAAATTTGTCAAATGTACATATACATTGATGATAACAAAATGGTTAAATAAATTAAATAAATATTGAAAACGAAATGTAAGTTATTATTGAAATAATTAAATTATAGTATGGATGTAATCATCCAAAAAATAATTCTCACTTGATGTGATATTTAATATATTAGAGATGTACCAATTTTTATTAGTTTTATTTACTAAGAATCTACATTGACAAGCACTAAAGTGCTTTTTTGGGAGATATTCTTTGAAGCGAAAATTGATTTTTTTTTTTGAAAAATATCACTACTATATAAAAATGCGAGTTTTGAAGGTATTATAGATGCAACAGTACTCAATGAGCAATCACTGTTCATTTTTCAAGTTTTTCGCTCCTCGATCCTCCAATTTTATTTTATTTACGCATCCTCCAATTTTATAATTTCGCCTATTTCCGTGTAAAAAAACAAAGCGCAACCAATCTTAAAGATCCATAAGATTAATTGTGAATCCAAAACAACAATAGAAACATTTGAGTCTTCGATTCGGATTTAGAATATTTTCTAATGCTATTCATGGCCAAGAAGTCCTATTATCAACATGAGGATATAGCATCTTTATTGTTGGTTGTAGATGTTATTTGTTGTATATATTTTCTTCAGGCTTGTAACTGAATCTAATGTAATTTCGAGGGTCGTTTAATTCTGTTAAGGTAGTGTGTATTCAAGTTTAGTGAATGAAATCTTCGTTATTTTACACATTTCGTGAGGGTAAAGTCTTCGTGTTGAGCGAAGACAGGGTCTCTACGTGCCTGAAATTAGAAACCATTGAATATTCGGCCGAGTTCAAAAATCAGAAACATAAGAATATAAGAATATAATCTTTACCTAAGCCATCTGCATGCTTATTTCAGCATTACACTAATGTTTTCTGCTACAACTTCTTCTACTCCAAAACATACTCGAACACATCATTTTGTTGAGTCTCTTCCATTAAGTTTTTCCTGTTCATTTTTCTTGAGTAACACTTTCTCTGGAATCAAAATTTGGACAATGTCCATGGTTGTAGGTGCATAATGGGATTGTTATAGAAGGAAACAGAGATCTCTCCGCGCTGCGCGGAGCGGAGAGGAGAGGAGCTCCCTCTGCGTAGCACGGAGACAGGCCAGAATTTTTCAACAGGCTCATACCCATCCCGATTCCCTTACTTTCTCTTCATATTCTTGTATTGTAGCGTCCATCCACCACGGTTTTATCTCTACTCTTTTCTATCCTTTTTTTTTGCCCTATAGGTTTCCCAAATGATTTCTTGCCTTCGGTTTTTTTTTTTTTTGATGCATTATGTTCTTGAAGGAGGGGGGGACCATGTCCGTGTCTCCGCGGCGTGAACTTTTTTTTTCATTCCTTTTTGCTATGAGTTTAAAAAAAACATACCCGTTGGGGGAGTTGGCTCCGAACCCCCACGAGGGGCATTGCCCCCTCGACCCCCGCTGCCCCTCAACCCTCGAGACCTGGACAGGTCTATCCCCGTTTCGAAGCGGCAGATCATTTGCATAACAACAATAAACAAATAAATCAATTATGAAAAAATTGTTAATTTTTGGTACTTCATCGGATCTATCTCTCTCACACACACATACAAACACGGTTGGTGTTTTCGTTGATTGTCATTTCATTTGGGTTTAAATGCTTAACAAATATTGAGTTTTTTTTACCACTTTAGGCTTTTGTTTATTTATTTACTTTTCTTGAAGGAAAAGATAAAAGAAAATTAAATTCAAGACTCGTGCAAACATAAAACAGTATCTGCATAGTTTCAATTAATGAATATATACAAGTATTACATCTAACCCTTCTTTTTTGGAACCAATTTCTAATTTGTCTTCCATTACAGAGAAGATAAAATCAAATTCTTCAAAATAGAAACAGAGGTTGCGAACCTCCTTTTACAACTTTTTTGATATATATTTTCGTTTTTCGATGCATATTTTATTATTTAATAAATCGAATATTTATGTAAAATTGCAATCTTTATGTATATCAAACGTTTGATATTTTCAAATTTATTTTTGGTGAGTTTCTACACTGTGCAGTAATATCGGCTTTTGAAATAACCACATTGTTAAATGGAGCATTAGCAAGGCAATAATATGTTTACAAGACTTTGAATAATCCAATAAATTTTAAACTACTTTTTTTTAATATCTACAATTTTTACATTAATAAAAACACAACAAATACAAAATTCGTGCAATGCACGTGTCAAAGACTAATATGGTTAAAAAGTATAGAAAAATTGTAAATTTACATACAAAATTATTTTATTCGGAGAATGTGTGGTAGAAAAAATAGTTCGAGAAAAAAAATTCAAATAAATTGTGCCAAACAAAGTCATACAATAGACATAAATCTTTGTCACATATAAGTCCTGGGTAGTTTCACATTGTATCACATATAAATTGTTTGTTAAAATTTGGGTGTGACCCGAATTCTTTTGTTGAGGTATTTGAAATATTGAAGAATTCTAATTGAAGTGCACGTCATGAAGAATTTGAGTTTGGAATGCTATTGGAGTCATATGAAGATCAAATTTCAATGATAATTAGGAGTTTGACTTGAAGGAGGACTTTTAGATGGCAAAAGACACTTTTTGGAGTATTAACCCGAGCGACTAGCGTCAAGGCGCCAATGCGCCACATTGAGATTTGGGCCGGGGACCTGGCAGGGTCGAGCCCGCAGCAAGTTTTCTGCTCGAATGAGTGTTTTTCGCGTTTTTCTTCTCCTACTTCGTTTTGGACCTAGTTTTTTGGCATCATACTTCATCAACAACTCTACCCAGGGGTCTTGGACGTCCCCTACATGTTTTCTATAAATATTAGGCTCTTCTATACAATTTGATAGGGTGAGATTTATGATTGCTAGCTTTTAAGATCATTGTAATATTTTTCTCTCTTTCTCCATTATTCTTGATGCAATAAAACTTTCATGAAGTATGACATTCCACTTTTGGATCGGAGCACTAGATTTTCTCTATGGCAGGTTAAGATGCGTGCAGTACTTGCACAACTGGATTTGGACGATGTGTTGCTGGGAATTGACAAGATGCCCACAACTTTGACCGCGGATGAGAAATTACGGAAGGATGAAAGGCAATTTCTCACATTCATCTTCATCTATCAAATACTATTCTTCAGGACGTTTTGAAGGAGAATTCAGCAGCTGCTTTATGGTTGAGGTCAGAACAGTTGTGCATGACTAAAAGTCTGACAAGTAAGTTGAACCTCAAGCAGCGTCTATACTCTCATCGCATGACAGAAGGAGGATCATTGGAAGATCACCTGACTGTATTTAAAGAGATCGTCGCTGATTTGGAAACTTTGGAAGTAGAGTATGATAAAGAAGATTTGACCTTGATCATATTGTGTTCGTTGCCTGCTTCGTTTTCTTCTTTTAGAGACACGATCTTGTATAGTCTTGATACTCTCACCATAGAGGAGGTATATGATGCTTTGTATTCAAAAGAGAAGATGAAGCATTTGGTTTCTGAGGCCAGAGATGGTGAAGGCCTAATTGCTCATGGTGGTTCTGGAAGGGGCAGATCGAAAACTAAGTTTAGTAATCAAATTTGTAACTACTGCAAGAAGAAGGGGCACTTGAAGAAAGATTGCTACAAATTGTAGAATAAAGAAAGGATGGCTGCAAGTAGACACTCAGATACTTCAGGCGAAGCAGACATCGCAGAGAACGTTGTAAGTGATGGAGAACTCTTAACTATTTCTGACATTGAGTCTAAACCGGAAGAGGATTGGATTCTCGATTCAGCATGTGTGTTTCATATGTGTCCTAATAAGGACTTGTTTGCTACATATGAAATTGTTTCCAAAGGTGTCGTGGTTATGAGAAACAACGCATCTTGTCGGGTTGATGAAATTGGTACGGTCAGATTGAAGCTTTTAGATGAGATAATTAGAACACTTGGCCATGTTCGACATGTTCCAGATTTGAAGATGAATCTCATCTCGTTGTCTACTCTTGATTCAAAGGGTTTTGAGTTCTTTGGTGGAGGTGGAGCCTTGAAGGTTTGTAAGGGTGCCCAAATTGTATTAGAAGGACAGAAAAGGTCTCAGTTATACATCTTGCAGGGTCGTGCAGAATCTAGAAAAGTCAATCAATACAGGTTCAGTACCGTGATAGACATTCAGTTTGGTACAATACCTTTAGGAGCTCATAAATGGTTAGATTTGAAGAATACAACTAAGTAGAATTTCGAAGATGGTAATACCGCTTTGCCATCATCACCTGCGGTGCCATTGTATTCAACTGCTAGGGACAGACCAAGTGGAACAAGGTATGTGGATGTTGATTTTGTTGAGTATGCTTTAAATGGAGTAGAAGGTGTACAATCTATCAATGAGCATTTTGTAAAGCATTTGGTAATTGATTTTACTTTGGGATGTGTTACAACCCATTTTGGTTAATTCAAAATCATTATGATTTTTTGGAATCTAAGATAATTTTACAGAGTAGTGCTTGGATTCATTGGAAGAGGTGGAGTATTTTATTGGAGAAATTAAATTTTTAGATTATTGTTGAAGAAGTCAGTTCATTCTTTAGTGGAATTCGTGTTAAGGTAGAAATTGTTAGACTTTGGGTATGACCCGAATTATTTTGTTGAGGTATTTGAAGCATTGAAGAATTCTAATTGAAGTGCACGTCATGAAAAATTCAAGTTTGGAATGCTATTGGAGTTATATGAAGATCAAATTTCAATGATAATTAGGAGTTTGACTTGAAGGAGGACTTTTGGATGTTAAAAGACACTTTTTGGAGCATTAACCCGAGAGACGAGCGTCAAGGCGCCAAGGAAATGACGCCAAGGCGCCACATTGAAATTTGGGACAGAACCACGGGCGCCTAGGGGCTGGGGTCCAGGCCGGGTCGGGCCCGCAGCAAGTTTTCGGCCCGAATGAGTGTTTTTTGCATTTTTCTTCTCCTACTTTATTTTGGACTCAATTTTTTTGGTATCCTACTTCATCAACAACTCTACCAAAGGGTCTTGAATGTCTCCTACATGTTTTCTATAAATACTAGACTCTTCTATACAATTTTATAGGGTGAGATTTATGATTACTAGCTTTTAGGATTATTGTAATATTTTTCTCTCTTCTCCATTATTCTTGATGCAATAAAATCTCCTAATTCCTCTCCTCATATTCTTGTCTTCTTTTATTCTTTTGTTATTGATTACATACTTTATTATTTTGCCATATAACTTCAACATCTCAGTCCATTGATTTGTGTCACAACAAGTTGTATCAAGCCTAACAATTGGTATCAAAGTAATTCTGGTATTGGCTTGTTTTGTAACATTGTTGTACACAAAAATTGGTTTGACGTTGTTGCACAATATGTAGTGAAATATATATTGATAATCGTTGAACTCCTAAGAAAGTCAAGAAAGTAAATTGTAATATTATTTTCTAACAAGTTTATTTGATACGAGTCGATCTGAAATTCTTTTTCAACTGATTGAGGTATCACAAATGAATACGACTATCGTGAAGTTGTGCATCAGTAGTAGGAAAGAAAAGAAGCTAACAATGCAGAACAAAGAAATGACTGCTGATTTTAGGTTTGCTTCTTTATGGAGCCATAAAACTAGCATTATTGATTATGGGACTAATTTAATACACTGGATTTATATCTCTGGAGAATTGCTGTTTGCACAACAATGAAAAGAAGCAAAAATTTTCAAATTTTTGAACATTGCTGGCTTCTGGTGATGTCCAGAAATTTAGCTTCACTTGGAATTGCGTTGTCTTTTGTAGTTCTTGTTAAAGTTTGTCAGACACGAACGTGAGTAAATTAACTTGCATTGCTTTCTCGATCCTTATTAATGATGAGTAGTGTGTTGGAATGCGGAAGCGGAATTATAAAGAATTTTTTTTTTTTTTAATTCATTAAACAAAATCGTGTAGATGTTCATGTATATATTATATCAAGAATTGGGGATTCGAATTTTTACCTAAATTTGATGATCAATTCTCGAACTGGATCTGAATCACGAACTTTCAGTTTTTTGGATCATGAGCTTCCAATCTTTTAATTGCAAGAATTTGATGCTTCAAACCTCCAAGTATTCGCTAGTATTTTCCAAAGTCAAGACTACACCATGGATGGACACCTTCTTTTAATTAAATCAAGAAACTAATTATTGGATTGGACAATAAGAAAATATTATTTTTCTCATTTTTTTCTGTCTCCGAGTTTGAATACTATGGAATTATAATTGTTATAGTTTTTTTTAATGTCCATTTAATCTCTATTTATAAAGATAAAAGATGTCTCAATACATGTAGAATAATAATTCTAATATCAAATATGAGTTTTAATTAAAATCCAAATATGAGTTTTAATTAAAGTCCAATCCAATTAATTTACATTTAATTACATGTGTCCTAGAACTTCAATTACCATTATAATTAAGTTTATAATTTTTATAGTAATTACAAGTAAGTACAAAACTTCATTGTAATTACAATTAAGTTCAAAACTATTATAATTACCATAATTAAGTTCAATTACTTTATCTGATCGACTCTAGACCACACAATCTCATTATTAGTCCTTGTTTTTTCCACTAAAGGCAAAGTCTAAACTCTCGAAATATATAAGATCACAGAAGTCAATAAATCTGTAATAATTTCCTCTGACTTGTCGTATATCTATCCCCGTTTGAGATTCGATAACTAGGTACGAGCATAAATGATTGTTTTGACCCTTTAATTATTCTCGTTAACTTAAATACCATTTTCTTCAGCGGTCTTGTAAACAAATCATAGATGTCAAAATTTAGTCGTCGCTAAATACTGAGCACGGATTTTAACCGTTCAACAGAAAAACACTTAAGTAGTCACTTGACCCATTTTTAAGGCGATGGTTCCTGACACAATTTCATGTTCTATACTTCGTTCACTCTCAAGTTCCCAACTCATCGAAATATTTGACCATCAAAACGATCTCACCCATTGATAAATCAAAAAATCATTAAAAACACGAAAAAATATATATAACTCTGTCAAAGGATTTAGATAAAATACAAAGCGATCAAGTTGAATATAATTATTCGCACGATCATGCTATAGAATTAAACTCAACATGTGGTCCATTTAATATACTTCAAGTATACTAGTGTCACCTTAAACTATTTTCTATGATAAGGACAAATTACAAACCCGAATAGTGAATCGAACAATACTACAACCTTTTGGTACAAGGTGTCAACCCTTATACATAGTTAGTAAACATATTATTTATGATCAAAATATAAGTTGTGGCACACTATACTCCTCAACGCAAGTACCCAACTCATATTATCACCAATGATCATGTGCACTTTAATTTGCATGTTTAATAATTAAATAAATACAATAAATGAAATAAAAAATAATTTTATTTAATATAAGAATATTGTTATTTTTCACATCAACAAAATTATACTATATGGGCACACAACCCAACACAGTGTCGTTCAAGATCCTGAAGTTCAGCTTGAGGGTATCCAGATTCATAGTTGCAAGAGTGAGTTCGTCTCTAATCTTGAAGTTATTCGTTTTAGAATTTGAAAGCAATTTGTACACTAAAAAATGTCAAGTCTTATGAATTCATTATTTCATCTCAAGTCGAAACATTGAATTGAATTTGTTGACTGTCTCTAATCCTAATAAGGGTTAAATTCAAATTTTATATTTAGTGTCATCCACTTTTAATTTTATTACACTATGGCTAGCTAATTTTATATTTTGTGATATCATAGTCATCCACTTTGATTTTATTTCACCATAACCAATTTTATATAACGTTTCATTATGACCATCTAATTTTATATAACGTTTCACCATGATCACCCAAATTTTCTTTTACTATTTTCATTAATTTTAAAAGGGTAAAATGGTAACTTTGTATTATATATATAAAATAAATTTTAAAAACAAAAATAATTTTTTTAAAAAAAATCTTAAAAACGTTTATTTTAAAATAAGTTTTTATTTTATTTTGAAAATAATTTTTAAATAAGTTTTTATTTTTTCAAGGAACGTTTTTTTATAACTTTTTATTTTATTTTTCTAAGAACTTTTTTTAAATAAGTTTTTATTCGGAGTCCGAATGATCAACTGTACAGTTGCCGTTTTACCTATTTTAAAATTAATAAAAATGGTGAAAAGAAGTTGAATGATCTGATGAAACTGGATGGTCAATTGAAACGTCATATGAAATTGGATGATCATAATGAATAAAATCAAATTAAGTTGGTGACATTAAATATAAAGTTGAATGGTCATGGACCACGGTGAAACAAAATCAAATTGAGTGATTATGATGACCAATTATAAAATTGAGTGGCTATTGATTGATTTAACTCTCCTATAAATTATTGTACAAGACTTTAATGGTAAATATGATTATTTTTCTACAAGATTTCGACAGCATTGTTTCTTGTTTAGTGTAACATGGTATATAAATTTTCTTCTGTTTTTGTACGAATGTGGATCCAACACCCCCAAATAATAGTTTGCTTATAATTATATTAAACCGAACCAAACACGCCCGAAACAGAACCAACCCACCACAAATGAACTGGTTATGTTCCACTGTCTCCCGTCGTCGAATGCCTTCGGCCACCGCACACGGTGGTGAAGGTGGAGGAGGAGAAATGCTCTCTTGGTTTCTCAAGAGTGTTCATCCTAACTTGTCAATCTGAAATAATGTAGTGATTCTTGGGCTTCTCTATTTGCTTTGTCCCCAACATTTTATTCCTACTGTACATGCACCATCCTTCTCATCAATAATCAAACTCTAAAAACTTCATAGTCGCTTAATTACTGTATAATTTGTTTCTTTTTTCCTTTTCGTGGCCCCAAAATTTTGTCTTGCAAAATAATCAGAATAAATTTGGGTTTGTTATTCTTTCCTTTTCTTTGCATATGTTTTGTCAACAATTTCTGTATTTTACTTTAATCTATTAAACTTAAAAAAAATATATATTTGGAATAGTAAACAACCTAAGTTAGCTATTATTTTCCTCTAATAGTGATCTTTATTCAGTTTCATAGAATTCAATTTAAATTTTTGGGTTTTGTCCATCCTCAATATCCCCTTTGCTCTTCATATAATGCACAAGCATTAAAATAATTTTTTTCTTTGTTTTATAGTTTCGTTTTGGATTGCTCCGTGGCCCTTAGAAAATTGATGAAGAGTTCATCTTACTTATAGATATTCTCATTTCTCTTATCCTTCCTATAGGTGGACATGGTGGGTGACAAGGTGATTTATGCAGATGAGTGAAAAGATTCAATACATTGAGTTCTCGAAAAGAGCTGACACAATGCAGAACATGGAGGAAACGTCGACACAATTGGTGTTTTGATCTCAATTGCACAATAGACTGCACCTCCATGTATGTGGAGTACATAAGTTTTTGTGAAAGTGGATTGTTTCCAATAGCCGTATTAAGTTGATTAATGCTTGTTCAATAATATACAAGATTTACTCTCTCTTTTGAAGCATAACAAAAAGTACTGGGGGTTATTACTCAATTTTGTACTTGCCGTTTTATTTTCCAATTATTTCTTAAATTAGAAAATGAAAGAAAATAAATTTATGAAACATAAAAGAGGAAAGCTTCTGGCTGCTTTAGCTCACCAGGTGATGAACTTCTTGTGCAAGGGGTGGACAAGGAGAGTTTATCCACTATTGACAGTCTTTAAATGTTATGCTTATGATATTAGCTTATAGCTATGTCAGTGAAGAGGGGAAAAAGATAATAGAATACACAGAAAAAGAACACTTTGTTACATTGTTATTCAAATAATAATGGTGAAATTATCTTTTCTGGATGTACTGTTTTGTAAATTTCATATCAGGGGTTGTAGCAATTATTTGTTCAGTGTGTTCTGGACCTCCATACATTCTCTTAGCTTTTCCATCTTTTGGTTCCAATAGATTTCCTCGTCGGAAATACTTGCACATAGGAGGGCAAAATACAGCTTAAACCACCAATATGATGAGATATTACGCTGATTAGGTAACAGCTTATATTGGTCTTGATCTTCTGGTATACTTTAAATCCTCTATTTTTTTTTTCTTTGGAATCTAATTTCAGAATTTACACTGGATCAAGATGCTGCATATCAATTCATCTTATGCTGTTTATATCTTTGACAAAATACAATCTTTCAGAGTCTGCAATATTATGAATGATTTTGTTTGTTATTCTCAGTATCAATTGACGCTACATGACTATAGAGGACCATTTGAATTTCTCCTTGTAATAAGTTGCTTTGATTCAATTAGTCTTACCTGCATGATGATGTATGCAAACTTGCAAAAAGTATTTGTTCTATATCTTGTCATTTTTAGTAGTGTATCTGCTGATTTTAATTGTTGATAGTAGCCCTGGATAAGTTGGCTTTCTTGTTTCAGTCAACTTATCAATTAAAGCAGCTACCTTTGCTAAAGAAATGTATTGCTACCCAGTGAAATATTTATAATATTTTAGGTTTACCAGATGCACAAGTTAGTGAAAATGATGATACTAGTACAATTATGAAACCTAGAGGAAGAGGCTGACATCTAATCACATGACATGGGGTAATAACTAATGAGAAGGATTTTGAATCTTTGTGTTATAGCTTTTGAGATGGCCCTTGTTCCTTGATACGGCTGAGAGGAGAAAGAGGAACCATGTACTTGGCTCAAGATAAGTATGGGATATGGGTTTGTTTAGTTTTGTACCCCATAAACCAGGTGTGATGCCGGTATCTTGCTCTATCTTCACAACCTATTGGCTGCAGTTGTTTGCAGATACCTATTTGTGGGCATGAGTTGTGGGTATAACTAGCAGCTTGTCAGCATGCAAATGCACTGGAAAATGATTTAAGATCAGGGGTAACAGAAATGTACCATATTGGCAGGGATCATTCAATTCTTGCTCAAAGTTTCAGCTGTTCTTTTAAGGGATAATTGCAGCAGCGGTACCAAATCTTTCATTTAATAACAGACTTTGCCCAAACCTTTCAAAATATCGCAGCCGAAGTCCAAATCAATGGTTTTTGTTAGTTTGACCGTTAGTTGACCACATAATAAGTCTGCTATTAAATGAAAGGTTTGGTACTGCTGCTACAATTATCACTTCTTTTAATTACTATAAAAATCTTTCCATTAGATATATCCAATGCACATCATCATTTACCATAATAGCTAATAAGTACCAAGAAGAAGCCTTCCACTTGAAATCTGCCAAAAAGAGCACTTTGCAGAGTTCCTCTTGCTTTTGTTAACCTTCATGCCACTACTTAGAAGAAAATTTCATCGTTTTTACGAGTTAGGCTTACGGAATCAGCACTCTTGTCTCTTCTTCACACACTTTTCAAACATAATAAGCTAATTTTATTAATTTCAAGAAATAATTCAAGGGCATAATGACCAAAATTTTTGAGAGTACCATCCTTACACATCTTATTGAAGTGCAGGATTACTCTATTGGGATTTAAAGAATTTTATATGTAGAGTTCAAGAAATGTATCAGCTATTGTAAATTGTAAAACACCAATTTGCACCAAGAATAATCGGGCTCAGTCTCCAAATCGAACACCACAATCCACAAAACCACCACAAACCTTCACTTCCCAATTCTTTTGGTTGCTCCAACCAAAGTGACAACCCACCAAGGGTTTCAAGAGGAGAAAGACAAAGCCAAGAGAGTTAACCACAAAGATTAACTAAAGAAGAAGAGAACAATCCACTACCAAGAACACAAAGCAAGGCAAAGAAGTCACAAAGCAAGAGGTGGAAGTCGGCTTCTCCAAGGCACAAAGAACGGCTTTTGTTTTCTCTTCTTACCTAGACAATTGAATGGGTAAGTATATATAGAATGGGATGGGCTTTTAGGTCATGGTCTATGTTAGGCCCAATAACACATAGAATAGTGGGCTATCAACCGGTAAGAGCCATCCTAATTCGGGTTGGGCCATGAGCAACCCTAATTAAATTAGGTTGCTTTGAATGACCCAAGTGGGTTACGTGGATAGTTCCAGTAATTGTGGTGTCGATATATATTCAGTCAATTGGCCAATGCCGACTGGATAAAAACAAACGAGACTTTCATCATCGCCCATGGAGGTCGTTTGACAACAAATTGCCTAACAAACCTCCACCTTGGTGTCAAAGGACCTGCAAAGAAAGAAATTACTAAGCATTAGTAATAATCCAAGAAGGTAAGACCAATAAAATTGGAAATCATTTACCTCCACCGATGTTTAGAAGATCTTTGCAACTTCTAAACTTCACCAACGGTAACACCTTAGTACCCATGTCTGAAGGGTTATATTGTGTGTGTATTTTCTCAACTCTTACAACTTCTTGAGACACAATATCTCTAATGAAATGTAGTCTAACATCAATGTGCTTGGTGCGTTCGTGAAAAACAGGATTCTTACATAGATGTATGGAAGACTGACTATCTGAATATACTACCACATAATCATTTAGAACACACAGTTCATGTAAAAGGCCTCTAAGCCATAAAGCTTCTTTAATAGCTTCAGTGGTAGCAATGTATTCAGATTCTGTAGTGGATAGTGCAACTATGTGTTGTAACTGTGATTTCCAACTAACACAAGAGTTAGACAAAGTAAACACATAAGCAGAAGTGGATTTCCTATTATCCCTATCCCCAGCATAATCAGCATCAACATATCCCTTTAGTTTAACACCATCGTTATTAACACCAAACTTTAGACCTACATTACAAGTATCCTTTAAATACCTTAACAACCATTTTAAGGCTTCCCAGTGCTCGGGACCAGAATTAGACATATACCTACTAAGAGTGCTCACAGCGAAAGCTAAATCAGGTCTAGTGCAAACCATCAAATACATAACAGAACCAATCACATTTGAATATGGAATTCTACTCATGTATTCTACCTCCTTTTCATTACAAGGAGCTTGATCTTTAGATAGAATGAAATGACTAGCTAAAGGTAAAGTAACAGATTTGCACTCATGCATGCCAAATTTCTTTAGCACTTTAGAAATATATGATGATTGATGCAAAAACAAGATAGAATTTGACCTATCTCTTTCAATTTCCATACCTAGAATTCTTTTAGCTTTTCCTAGGTCTTTCATGTCAAATTCACCATTCAAACTTGTTTTTATATCACTTATCCATTTAGATGATGAACCAACTAAGAGCATATCATCCACATAAAGCAATAAGAACACATAGTCATTACTTGCATCATTATGTTGGAAATAAAGGCAATGATCAAACTTACTACGATGGAACCCTATAGATAGTACAAAAGAGTCAAAACGTTTATACCACTGTCTAGGCGATTGTTTTAAGCCATATAAGGATTTTTTCAGAAAACACACATAGTCAGGTTTTAATTTATCTTTAAAACCTCTTGGTTGATTCATAAAGATTTGCTCATCAAGTTCACCATGTAAAAAAGCAGTTTTTACATCAAGTTGTTCAAGTTCCCAGTCAAAATGTGCAACCAATGCAAGCATGACCCTAATAGTAGTGTACTTAACAATTGGTGAAAAAATCTCATTGTAATCAACTCCCTCCTTCTGAATGTATCCATTGGCCACTAATCTAGCCTTAAACCTTAAGGGTTCAGATGCGCTAATACCTTCCTTAACCTTAAAAACTCACTTACAGTCAACAGTAGATTTATTCTTAGGTTTTGGTACTAACTCCCAAGTTTGATTCTTCTCTAGAGAACTCATCTCATCTTTCATTGCCTTGAACCACTCTTCAGATTGGTCACTCTTCATCGCCTCCTCAAAGGTCTTTGGTTCCCTATCAGCCAGCTCCTCATAACTCGCATGAACAAAAGCTAACTCGGATTCATAACCGAATCTCACAGGTGCTCTAGTCTGTCTCCTCGCTCTATCCCTAGCTAAGTTATAGTCTGCTAGAGGGTTCTCTTCTTCAGGGTGTTCTTCTACTACTACTTCCTCTATGTTCTCAACATCAGGTTGTTGTTCCTGAGTCTCCACCTCACTCCGTGTAACAGTGACAGATGTGCTAGGTTTTTCTAACTCCACCTCCAACTGACCACTCTATTCACCTTGAATCTCCTCACTCACAGGTTCAGATTCAGCTTTCAAATATGGCATTTCACTCTCATTGAATGTGACATCTCTACTCACAATGATTTTAACTCCCTTATGGCTCCTATCCCACAACCTATACCCCTTGATACCTTCTGGGTAACCTAGAAAAACACATTTTCTAGCTCTCGATTCAAGCTTTCCCTCACTCTGATGAGAAAATGCAGTGCAGCCAAAAGTTCTAAGCATGGAGTAATCACTTAGTTTACCAAACCATTTTTCATGTGGAGAGTCACCATTCAATGCAGCAGATGGAGTCAAATTAATCAAATAACAAGCAGTCATAACAGCATCGCCCCAAAAGGATTTTGGGACTCCAGAACTTAACATCATGCAACGCACTTTATCAAGTATAGTTCTATTCATCCTTTCCGCTACCCCATTCTGTTGGGGAGTGTAAGGAATCGTTTTATACCTTGTTATTCCACTTTCCTTGCACATATTATCAAAATCAGTGTTACAAAACTCTAGGCCATTATCAGTTCTCAAAAACTTGATCTTTTTACCAGTTTGATTTTCAACTTGTCTTTTCCAATTATTAAATCTATCGAAAGTGTCGGATTTATCCTTCAAAAGATAAACCCACACTTTTCTAGTGTAGTCATCAATAATAGACAAGAAATACCTATTCCCACCTGGAGTGGGCGTACTGGATGGACCCCACAGGTCCGAATGCACATATTCAAGCATGCCTTTAGTTTTATGAACACTCGAGGAGAAAGTAGTTTTGTGATGTTTACCAAGCATACAATGGTCACAAAAAGGCAAATTAGACACACAGTCATTTCCAAAAGCACCCTTATCATTAAGAAGCTTAATCCCCTTAATACCCACACGTGCTAGTCTATTGTGCCATTTTTGTGTGTGATCAGACTTAGCGGAAGAGATAGAGGAATTTAAGCCTCTCATCACTTCCCCAGTAGTTATGTAAATATCATTTTTTCTAACACCCTTAATAGAGACAAGTGCACCCTTAATCAATTTCAAAATTCCATTTCCAATTTTACCAGTGAAATCAGATTTCTCAAGTCGTCCTACTGAAATTAAGTTTCTAGACAATTCAGGGATATATCTAACATCTTTTAAAGTATGCACAAAGCCAGTATCAAACTTTAAAGTAATATCACCCATGCCAACAACACTGTAAGCAGAATTGTCACACAACACAACATGCCCATCATTCGATTCATGCAAATTTTCAAACCAATCTTTATGCGATGTCACATGAAAAGATGCACCAGAATCAAGAATCCACTCATGAAAACGAGAATTGGCAGTTAAGTTCAATTCAGCAGGAGAAACATCAGGATTTGTAATCAAATAAACTTCACCATCACAATCATCGGAAACAGAAGATAACACATTCACCTCATCTTGATCTCCCCCATTTTTCTTGTTTTTCTCTTTATAGCAATCCTTTATAAAATGCCCTGTGTTCCCACAGCCATAACATTTTCTTTCCTTAGTCCTAGATTTGGACCTAGGTTTACCCTTGCCCTTCTTTCTATGTCCATTACTACTCGACTCGCCACTACTTTGGTAACCATCATGACTGTTTTGCCTAAACTGAGTTCTACCTCTCATCATGTGAATCTCACCGCTTTTCTTATCATGTTTTTCAGCTCTCATCTCCATCTCCTTACTTCTAAGGGAGTCAACGACAATTTCGGGTGTCAACGTGTCTCTTCCATACTTAATAGCATTTTTGATTTCACGATAAGTATCAGGTATAGCATTTAGCAAAATGATAGTCTTGTATGTTTCAGACACTGACTCGCCACAGTTAACAATATCTTGAACAAGTTTGTTAAACACATCCAAATTGTCATCCAATTCTTTTGAAGAATCCATTTTGAAACTGAAAAAACGCTCAAGTAAGTAAAACTTGTTGGGAGTAGATTTTAGCAAATACAAATCTTCCAACTTTTTCCAAAGTTCTTCAGTGGTTTTCAGTTTACCCACTTTTCTTAAAATAGCGTCAGCCAAGTGTAAAATAATAGAGGTGTAAGCGAGCTCATCAGCCTCTTCTTTTTGTTCTTTTGAAAAATCAGCGGGAAAACTGCCATCAATGTCTTTTGAAACTTTTTGTTGAACCAAAATACTCCTCATTTTCTATTGCCAAATAGAAAAATCACATTTTCCAGTAAAAGTCCCCAAATCAAAATTGCGCGTTGTCATTTTCAAACAAGAAACACAAAGTCACAATTAAGCCACACAAAGTAGTCATAGGTTCACAATTATACACCGTTTTAGATTCCCAGGGTTTCGTAAGATTCACGATCTTAGATCAAGGAAATTTTCAAACGGGTAAGGTCTAGGTATTCTAGAGACTTATCAAAAACAACCAGAGAGATAACAACAAAACAGTTTCACTCACAGTATATCAGAAAATCGATAATATGCTGCAATTAATCAAAAAGAACAAATTTCAATCACGTAATGAACGAAAAGAGCAATTACTTCCTAATTTCTAGCACAAGCAATGGTTACCGCTTCACGGTAACCCCAATCCTAATGTCACCCCACACGATGACGCGCTAGTGCTGAAAATTAACGAGAGGATCAGCCAATTTACCAGAGCGGACTTGTCTGAGTCCGTAATTATCAAGAGTTGCGAGTTTACTGCTTTAGAGCCACAATTTATGGTCTAAAGTAATTCAGTAATTGTTTTGCAGCCTCGACCGTCGAACAACCAGATCCAAAATCGTCCAACTTTTCCTACGTAACCTGAAACACTAAAACAAAAATATCAATACGTTCAGGAAATCAAGATAAACAAACTGCCTGAAGAAGTCGAGGTCTGAAAATGCCCCACGCCCGCACGCGCCGCCCCTCTCCTTTGCGCGTGGGCTTCACGCGCCGCCACACGCGCCGGCCAGTAAGGTTCGCCTCCACCTGCAGAGGCCTCCTGTGGTGTTGGTTTCTTGAAATGGTCGTTCGTTTCACCGGAAAAGCCAAAAACGTTCTCGGACTGATTGAAGAAACCTGCCCAGAAAACTGCCTGCACTGTTCACACGATTTCAGACCTTTTCTTGGTCGATTTTGGATCTGGAAATCACTCCTAAAGCTCTGATATCATATGTAAATTGTAAAACACCAATTTGCACCAAGAATAACCGGGCTCAGTCTCCAAATCGAACACCACGATCCACAAAACCACCACAAACCTTCGCTTCCCAATTCTTTTGGTTGCTCCAACCAAAGTGACAACCCACCAAGGGTTTCAAGAGGAGAAAGACAAAGCCAAGAGAGTTAACCACAAAGATTAACTAAAGAAGAAGAGAACAATCCACTACCAAGAACACAAAGCAAGGCAAAGAAGTCACAAAGCAAGAGGTGGAAGTCGGCTTCTCCAAGGCACAAAGAACGGCTTTTGTTTTCTCTTCTTACCTAGACAATTGAATGGGTAAGTATATATAGAATGGGATGGGCTTTTAGGTCATGGTCTATGTTAGGCCCAATAACACATAGAATAGTGGGCTATCAACCGGTAAGAGCCATCCTAATTCGGGTTGGACCATGAGCAACTCTAATTAAATTAGGTTGCTTTGAATGGCCCAAGTGGGTTACGTGGATAGTTCCAGTAATTGTGGTGTCGATATATATTCAGTCAATTGGCCAATGCCGACTGGATAAAAACAAACGAGACTTTCATCATCGTCCAGGGAGGTCGTTTGACAACAAATTGCCTAACAGCTATAGTTTAGCTACTCACTTGAAATGGGTTCCTATCTTACAACATGAAATCTGAGTTCTCTTAATTCTATAATACAATTATTTGACAATTTTGATCACTGTGAACACAAAACATATGGTGACATGGAAGAATGCTATGGCGCATGAATTGTAATTTTTAAATTTTCATTGTACTTCCCCCGTCTCCAGATGGGGTAAGTTTTTGTTTTTGGTTTATTTTTTTGTTCTCTCTAAATTTTTACATTAAGAAAACATACCACCTAGAGTGATTTTCATTGAAAATAAAAAGTTCCGATTTATGTAGCCAAACATTGTAACTAAGTGAATTTGGTAGGTTACTGGACCAAAAGGGAGAGGGGCTTTTGAAGCTGAGAGTAAGTGGTGGCCGAGTCCATCATAAAGGAAGAACTCTGAATTTCTATACAAGACAGGAGATATTAAAGATTATTTCAAAAGGAAAATGAAAAGGAACTATAGAGAGTATCACTCAGAAGTGGAAATATAACCCATTTGCAATATATTAGATTCAATCCTTAACAGGAGGTTCAGTATTTTTAATATAAAATTGTTGACTGATGATTGTCGAGCACTCTTTTGCTCACGTATCTGGTACTGCATCTAAGATACTCCTCCACCATTGCGGTGAAGTACCTGAATCCTTTTCATTGGCATATATTTTCTGTGGGCTGGATCAAAGACTGACCCAAAATCTTTTATGTATTTGTAGTTTCTGTTTATATCTGTATCTTTCAAAAAACAAAGGTAACTATTGATTGAGTGTTGAATGAGAATAAAGCCCTGGAGTTGCACTGAGACCCACCTTTCTCATGTGAGAATTTGCAACTCATTCTCAACTCACTGCAAGTTTTAGTTCTTGGTCGGCCTGGAAAGGAGTTGAGTTTGCAGTTTATACTAAGAGTTGTTGCCAATGCTCATCTCAAAGTAAGATTTGCTTATATTAATTTATTAAATATAACTTTGTATGCCTTCATATCAGCAATGCTAGAAATGAAACATTTGCATTCTTTCCATTTCAGTAAGTTAAATTGTCAGCTGGAAGTGTCTTTGTGCATACATGTCAAGCACACTATTCTTGTATATATGAATTACTATTCTATTTTTAAAGTTGTTTGCCAAGCTTGGGTTGACCTTTAGCTCACCATAGCAGGTCTAGATCCCTACCAAGCACTACAGAAAAGTTTATCTTCTATCATTATTATGCTTTATGTAGGCTTAGCCTCGTGGAGCAGAGAATGGGCAATGTGCAGTGGTATAATTTAACACATTTATTTAAAAAATCGGTAATTCAAAAGGGTTGACCTGTGTTTAAATGGATTGGGTCGAGTGAACTTGCAGTGCAATCCCTTTGTTTCTTATATCTCACCTTAAACTTTGTATATTTCCAATTAAGTCCTAACAAATTGTCCCTTTAATGCGCCATATAAAAATTTGATTTTCTATCTGATCGAGAGCTTATTAAAATTCATTGGCCTAAACAAATGGTATGCATTAAAAAGAAGTGTGATATGCTTGGGGGACAAACTCTTAAGCATTAGATAGTATTCTCAGATTATATAGAATTCTTGTAGCACTGTCTCAATTTTGTCTAAACAGTTATAATCTCATGTATTAGATTCTCTTGAAGTTGACACCCTTCTAGATAACATGATCTGTAGTGATTCCACTGTCATCTTTATTCTTGTAGGATTAAAAGAAAGGATTGCTTTCACTTGCTTGTGGGGTCTATAGGTGCACTTTCCTTTACAAATTTATTGGAATATTTTTTCTTGTGCTTTGAGTGTGACAATTATTTCTTCGATTGAACTTTTTATCGTTTTTGTATATGTTTACTTAATGTGACACTGAGGAAAGTCCTATATCCCTATGCATTGGCTTGCAGGAAGGGTACAAGGATCAATGAAATGTTCGAGGAGATAAGGGAAGTCTTGTCCATTTTCCAAGATACTTGGAGTAATGGAAATATCTTCGAGACCACGACAGATCAATTGCAAATAATTTTACGAGGTAGCCGTAGTTAATTTTGTCATATGGTCGTTCGTTGTCAATTTGATACGGCAGGATTTTGGGTGCCGTATTGCACTAACCTTGCCACTCAAACCTTTAACTGGGCGGGACTTTGGTTTTGCTCTTTGTTCAACTTTTTAAGTCAATTTTCAATCCCCAAAATGGTTTGATGTACCGACAGAAAATATTACTGAATAAATTACCATTATGTGGGCTTGACTCAAGATCTTTATATATCATTATATTTTTCAATATGAAGCATTAAAGCTCGGTCTATGTCAATACAGAATGGCATTTTCGCAGTATTTCTGTATGGAGCAGTAGATCATATTTTTGCTGTGTGCCATAAGTTACCCGACAGTAGATCATAGTTTTGCTGTGTGCTATAAGTTACCTGACAGTAGATCATATTTTCCTCGGACTCACGAAAATCACGAGGCTCTTTCTTACAACAAGCTGGAAAGGTTGTAGATACTGTTGGCAGTGATCAGTGGTTTTGACTATATTCGTGTTTATTAATGTGTGTTATTGCGTTCCTATCCCATGAGCAACAGTTTTTATTACATATGATGTCAGACATTCCTGAATGCATTTCCCATTGAACTAACTTCCAATTCTCTTCACCTACAAGTGATAGGCAAATCCCACCAAGTATAAATCTGTCTTTTAGTACCAAGGTTAAATTCTGGTACAAATTCTTGGTGAATAGCAGTAAAATTGTAGAAACTCGATGACATCTTGTTTGCGTCAGATACTTAATGCACAGGAGTTATATACTCCCTTTTCTTCCATGAAATGCATCCAGGTTAGCTGCACCACCCTCCCTCCAAGCCTCCCACCCCACGTCACTATTTATTTCACTTGGCCATTTGTGCAAATATGTAGAGAATACAGTCACCGTAAACCAGTTTCTATTGCCAAGTAGCCTTGGGGGCTCCTAGCCGGAGACACGTATACAATATTTTTTTCTATTCAATAAAGCCCCCCTCCCCTCTGTATCTTCACCGATAAATACAGACTCACTTTCCATGTGTTGATATGAAAATCACTCACTGATTCAAAAATTTTCTCATTCAAGCTTTTTATTAGAAAAAAAGTTGTTGAAGTCTGTGATGGCATTGGGAGAAGGAAAGGCCAGGAAAGCTGCTCAGGCAAGCTCCAGGAAAGGGTGCATGAGAGGCAAAGGTGGCCCTGAAAATGCCCTCTGCACCTTCAAAGGCGTGAGGCAGCGCACTTGGGGCAAATGGGTGGCTGAAATCCGAGAGCCCAATGGTGGCAATCGATCGTGGCTCGGGACTTTCAAGAATTCTTATGAGGCTGCAATGGCTTACGATGCTGCTGCCCGGAAACTGTACGGTCTGGATGCTAAGCTTAACCTCCCTCATTTGTATGAAGAGAATCCTCAGTTTCCAGTTTCTCCCAACATTGACAGGCAACTGCATATTCAAGAAAATCCACCTTTTGCTTCTCTATCTGCCTCTCTACCAGCTGTTTATGAGTATCCATTTCAGGGTGTATTCCTGAACAACACTCTGATTAGTGTTAATGAAACTGAATTTGTGAGTTGGGAAGAAATGTCGAATAATATGAA
Source organism: Fraxinus excelsior (assembly GCA_019097785.1). Lineage (NCBI taxonomy): Eukaryota > Viridiplantae > Streptophyta > Magnoliopsida > Lamiales > Oleaceae > Fraxinus > Fraxinus excelsior. The sequence continues at coordinate 5,143,503 of CM032634.1, read as the reverse complement.
TATGTGCTTGCCGGAGGTTGACGACTCTGGCCTGTGGGCAGAGGCCGCGAAGGACACCACCTTTCAGTTTGTCGAAGAGATGGAGATTTTCATGAGCAATTTGGATCATGGGAATTTTTGGAACGATTTGCCTATCCGATGGTTTTATAAAAACTGAAGTTCAAGAAACGAGATTTGCGTCAGTTATGAGTTACGGGATCGATGAGTCAAACTAATATATGCATGTAGGGGAGGTTTGGTCTTTGAATCCCAATATTTTATGATGAACCTCCTCACACCCGATCTTTTTCTTATGTCACACGTAACTCGTGCTGGCATCGAGAAAAAAATATTGTAAATATGTAAATAGGTATTATTATAATGTATATGCATGTGGCAGTATGCCAGTATTTATGTAAGGTGTGGTAGAATGTGGCAAATAATATTGTGTTCTGTGAATAAATTCTGTATACAATAGAGTGAGACTATGGATATGTTGTATGTTAATGTTAGTTAATTATAATGAAAATCTTACTAGTACTTGCCAGCTTTAATCTATTTTTCCTTTTACATTTTTTTATAATATTACATTTACACACTCTAAAATTTTGATACTATTGTTGACTCCAAAAAATGGACCAACGGAATAGGGTTCGAGAGCCTCTCTAATTATGAAATGAATCTATATATATAGAAAAAGGTAAATGGACATGTGGGCCTAATGGGTCAAACCCAAGCTTAGGCTCAAAAATATCCGAATTGATAAATATGTCTATTGTAATTAAATAGTCGATGCCACGTAATATATGGGTGTAACATCAGTTCCCCAAGTCTGAGTCATACATTCATGTGCGGGTCGGACTTTGAAGTATAAATAGTCAAGTCGATCAATGTGGGATCTTCTCCATCCGAACATGACGCGTAATACATGGGTGTAACAACTATCATAGTAAATATTTGTGCTAAAGATTGAGTCGTCAATATAAACCTTTTACATATAATACATTGTACCAAAGGTTTTTACCTAAACTTTTTATTTATGAAATGTTGATGTTGGCTTATAAGTGTGTTTTACATGCTTATTTGTGTAAACTTAATATATTTACAAATTAAGCGAATTCGTACTTAATTTTGTGAAAATATCACATTATATATAAAATCCGAACTTGGAGGTATCTAGAGGGAAAAAAAAAAGGAAGTTTGTGAATCTATCTAGAGTTGGTTTGGAACAAGTCACAAGTTTCGAGAATGAAAACTGAACTTATCGAAAGTTTGGGGATTGTTTCAATACTTTTGAAGACAAACTTTTGATGATTATGGAGGTTCGAGGACCAATATGAAAGCTTTTAGTTGTGGGATTCATATTCGTGTGTTTGAGCTACATTATTTTGGAAGAATGTATTCTGGAATGGTAGATTGATGGAAAATGCGTGGTTAAAAAAGAAGGAAAAATTATTGATGTGATGAAAAATATTATTTTATTAAAAATGTGTGGTTAAAAATGAGTAGGAAAATGATAAGAAAATTTTAACGTGACTCAAACACTGGCTAAAGAGTTGGATACAAGAGGACCAAAAACATATAAAAAAGTTGAAATAGGGATAAAGCACAACAAACAGAAAGCCGAGGGACTGGACCGTAGTAAGTATACCGTGGCCCAACCTAGAATGGGCAATAGCACGTTTGCCACGGTATAACATGGTTCGTTGAAGATGTTTGGTTTGCCATGGTTTAGGCCATGAAAGCGAACCACGGCCCGATATGAGAAATTTATGTTCTCTTATTTTATGTTTAATTATTGGTTTAGTTTATGCATGGCGAAAGGGGGCATTGGAATGGTCTTAGCAAGGCTATTTGGATCTTTTCAAGGCACTTCTTTCGAGAGGGGAAAAAAGAGCGCTATATAAAGATCTATTTTAAGTCAAAATAGAAGGTTAGAAATAGAGAATCGAAAGGAGAGACAATACAAATGAGAAAATAAATGAGAGTTAGGGTTTCAAAAAAGTAACGTGAAGGAGATGAATTCTTGGTCTAAGACAATAATCTTTTTATCATTATTATTTTAAACCTAGTGATGTATTCCAAATATTTCTTATTTTTATCTTCTTAGTGATAGAATTCAGGGACACATATTATTTTTTCATTTGAGAGATTAAAAAAAAAAAAAAACAAAACAGCCAAACAGGTACCGCCAAATAACACTTGTCACCAAACACGATATATTCCCCTATTTGAGTAGCTTTATTGGATGTGTAACTAAACTAATATATATATATATATACACACACTAGGGGCAAGTAACGTGCAATACACGTTTGCTTAGTTTATATTTAATAGTTTTGTTTAAGAATTAATTTGTTATTAATAAAGATGTAATTTTTTTGGTTAATTAAATAATTAATGATGTAATGTTTATGTAATTGATAAATAATTAAATAAAGTGTTTCTCTCTGGTCATCTATCAACCTAAAAATCCACAAACAGACAAACTCAAGGTTGTTTTTTAGGGGTAAGAAGATGAGTTTACTTAGGCTCCGTTTGATTCTCATTAATGTAGAATGAGAATGAAAAATATAGTCGTTATTGGACCCCACACAAGAGATAGAAATTCAAAATTGATAGATTGATGTGATTGATAACGGTCATATTTTTCATTTTTATGAGTTTTTAATGAGAAACAAACGGAAGTTTAAACTTTTTGCATAACTTAAGTCTTTACTCTTTTTAAAATAATAATGCAATTCATTTTATCGTTAAAGTATGATATGTATTACGATAATATATGTATATCATGTGTTAGACTTAGTATTGGTAAGTGACGTGTAAATTTTCGAGGACGAAAATATTTTAAGGGGGTGAGAATGTAATACCCCGAAAATTTTCATAAAATATAATTCAATTTTTATATACTATATTTTAATATTTTGAAAGTTAGGGACTAAATGATACATTTATCAAATTATATTTTATTTGTGTCAAATATTTAGATATTGATGGAGTTATTGTAAATATATGAATATTGGTCTCGTTGGATAAATCGTAATTAGATACATAAATCAAATTCGAGAAAAAGTCGATTCGGATAAGTTAGCTCCAAGATATTTTAGTTTGAAGGAATTATCAAAAGCTAATTATTTTTATTATTATTTAATTATAATTTGGAAAGTAATGGGTGGTGAAAAAAGATATTCCGTTAAAATAAGAAATTCCGTTAGTTTTTCCGTTAAATCAAGAAATTCCGTTAGTTTTTCCGTTAAACCAACAAATTCCGTTTAATAGCCACTTTTTATATATAAAAAAGATATATATATATATATATATTTCTTATATCGAATAATAGGCCACTATTCATTGATTTTTTTAGCATAACAAGTCAAAATATAAGTTATATGTTTAGACCAATTAGTAAAAGTTTGAATTTTGTTAGAAGGTATAGAAACATTTAGAATAATTGTGTGGTCATTATTATTATTATTATTATTTGTGATTGAATGCTCTTAGTTAAGACGTATCCCGATTTACATAAACATATAGTAAGTTGAATTATTTGAGTAGGAATTCAAGAGAGGTAAATTAATTAGTTGAGAAGAATAAAAATCAGGTACACAATTGATTGTTGTCAAAATTTGGTAAACGAGATTAAGATGATAGCTTTGGTGAATTCGCGAACGCTAACACACTTTTCGTTAAAATCCTAAATGTCTATTTTCACATTTCTTGATTTTTTTTCTTAGATTTACAATTTTTAGGTTCATAATTAAAATCTCTTTGAATAGTTTTTACTCGAATAGAAGTGAGATATAGTTGAACCTATAGTTAAATAATTTCTCATGAGAATGATAATCGAAACTCTAAGATCAACCTTAATATTTATTTAATTGATATCCTACACTTGGGATTGCAACACAATATCGACCGTCTACAAAGAATATATATATATATCTGTGTGTGTGTGTGTGTGTGTCCATCAGTAACGCCTTTACAAGCATTTGTCGCGCAATGATTATATTATTTCTAAAGGTTCGTGGTGGACTCATATTTTTCACGAGGGGCGAAATAATTTTGAAGGTACAAAATATATACATGTAATTTGTATATGTTATAATACATTTTAAATTTCTATATAAATTTTAAAAAACTTCAAAATGGGGGGGGGGGGGGGGGGGGTTGTCACCCTTACCCCTATGGCTCTGTCAATCGCAAGGTCATACATGAGAATTGTACATCATATATAGAAATAATAAAGTAATTTGTAAAATACACCCTCAAATAATAAAGTAATCCCAAGGGTCCAAGTCATACACGTTTACAACTATTTTTCAAAATACACCCTCAAATTTTGAAGAATAATAAAGTAATTTGTAAAATGTTACCTGATATATTATATCGATTGTGATTTGTTATTCTCAATTATTAGTATTTGCACCACCTTTGACGGTTACGGCCATGCACTCTAAAATAACTTAACATTTTGCATAGCATATTTAATCCATGTTTAGTGTAGTTAAAAATCACATTTTTAATAGATTTTAATAAAAGTTGATGAAATGTGTGGTTAAAAAATTGTGATTTTCATGAAATATATAGTTAAAATTAATTATTGATTTTGAATTAATTTTTTTATCAACTTTTTAAGCTATACTGCGGCTTAATTACCTTAATTCTTACCAAAATGTTTGATGTGACAAGAAATTAAGGGCCCGTTTGGTACGGATTCTCCAAATTTTACAGTAAATCAATTCTCATTTTCAACCACACATTCTTCAATAAAATAATATTTTTCATCACATCAATAACTTTTTCTTCTTTTTCAACCACACATTTCCCATCATATCACTATTCAAAATCAATTCTTCCCCCAAAAAATCCCTCCCAAACATGCTCTAAAGATTGAGAATTTGGCATGGATAAAAATATTAATGAAGGTCATCCCAAGTTTTTTTTTTTTTTGAAATGGATAATTGCAGCAGGGTACCAAATCTTTCATTTAGTAGTAGACTTTGTCCAAACCTTTCATTTGTGTCATCCACGATACCGAACCTTTCAAAATGTCGCAACTGGAGTCCAAATGGATGATTTTTGTTAGTTTAACCGTTAGTTGATCAAATAACTGACTTTGACAATAATTTTAACTAATTTAAAAATGTTAAAATGGTAACTTTATATATTTTTTATAATAAAATAACTAAAATCAAATAATTAAAAATCAAAAATCAACTTCTTCTTCTCCATTCACCCTACCCCCACCCCAATCTGACAGTCATCATCAACGGCCACTCGAAAAATCGTACTCCACATATACAATCAATCGTCATCGCATACTCAACCTCCCCGTCGATCACCGCCGTCATTCTCCTCTGGTGCAACTCCTCCATTCCACCGCAAACCCTTTCCTTCCTCGCCCAGTGCCCCCTACCACCATCCTACATCCGTCCTCCTCCATCCTGAACAACCGATTCTACCCCTAGGGATATTATCAAAACATGGTTCGTCCTCATCTCCGACGACGACATCGAACCGAATCAGAAATCCATTTCCTTCGCCTTCCCACCTGAAAATCGAACTCGGATATCATAATTGGGTTTTTTGCTAGATCCCACGCTTATGACTTGGAATCCAAATCATGGAGAAAGAAAAATACTCAATCATACTAACCAAGTTCATGATAAATTGATAATTGACCGTACCCACCTCCAAACATACACATGCGATGATAAATACATCAAATCCCGGTACATCCTGGATGAAATGAACCATCTATTTGGATTTCAGCTGTGACATTTTGAAATGTTTAGTACTGTGAGTGGTACAAATAAAAATGTTTGGGCAAAGTCTGCTACTAAATAAAAGGTTTGGTACCGTTGTGGCAATTATCCCTTTTTGAAATGTGAAGCATTATTTACTTGAGAATGTCATTTTTTGTATTAAGTAAATGTCTTTTTTGCAATATCTATTATAACATTATATTGTGTTGTACAAGTTATCAAAAGTTATAGCGGACGGTAGATCATATTTTCCTAGTATAGTGATCACTGGTTTTTGACTATCATGAGTGTGAGTTATTTCGTTCCTATCCCATGAGCAAGAATTTTTATTACATGTGATGTCACAGATTCTTGAATGCATTTCATGTTGAACTAACTTCCAATTTTCCCCACGTTCATGCAAATCCCACCTAGTATAAATCTTTCTTTTATTACACAGGTTAAATTCTGTTGCAAATTCTTGCGAATCTTGGTAAATAGCAGTAAAAAATTCAATGAACTTATCCATAAAGAAGGCTTTGTCAGGTACAAAATGCACACGAGTTATATAGTTCTCTCTCTTCTTGAGAAGCAGCTAGGTTAGCTGTACACCCCACTCTATTTGTCTCACTTGGCCATTGAGTAAATATGTGGAAAAAACAGACACGAAAAACCAGTTTATATTGCCAGGTAGCAATGGAGGCTCCAAACCGGAGACACGTATACAGTGGGTCTTTCTATTCATTCAAGCCTATCCACCGTATCTTTACCTATAAATTTTGACTCTCAATTCATATGTGGTTATCAGAATCACTTATCGCAAATTTTCTGGACATTTTATGATGAAATCTATGATGGCATTGGGAGAAGGAAAGGCCAGGAAAGCTGCTCAGGCTAGCTCTAGGAAAGGGTGCATGAGAGGCAAAGGTGGCCCTGAAAATGCCCTATGCACCTTCAAAGGCGTGAGGCAACGCACTTGGGGCAAATGGGTGGCCGAAATTCGGGAGCCCAACGGCGGTATGCGAGTTTGGCTCGGCACTTTTGATAATTCTTATGAGGCTGCTTTGGCTTACGATGCTGCTGCCCGGAAACTCTTCGGCCCGGATGCCAAGGTGAACTTGCCTAATTTGTATGAAGAGAATCCGATCCCTCAGTTCCCAGTTTCATCCAACATTGGGAGCCATGTGCAGATTCAAGAAAACAATCCAGTCTTTGCCTTTTCAAAATGTTCCCCTCTACCAATTTTCTATGAAAACACAGATGCTTATAGATATGGGTATCCATTTGAGGGGGCATCTCTGAAAAGCTCTCAGAATGTTGATGAAATTGAGTTTGTGGGTATGAAAGGAATGCCTAACAACTTGAATTTGCCCGAGATTGATGACTCCTCCATGTGGGCAGAGGCGGCAAAGGATACCTCTTTTCAGTTTGTGGAAGCCATGGATTTGGAACGTAGGAATAATTGGAACAGTGTTCGTTTCCAATGGTTCCTGTAAAAATTGAAGTTCGAGAAACAAGATGCTAGCGTCAGCTGTGAGTTACGTGATTGATAAGTCGAGTTAATGCGTGCATGCACGAGAGGTCTCGATATTTTCGTGACATGTGGTTTTTTTCTTATGTCACACGTAACTCGCGTTGGTGTCTCGTGTTGAAAAAAAAAATGTTTTAAATATTTATATAGGTATTAAGAATGTATATATGCATGTAGCACTATAAATGTAATGTGTGATAGCGCGACAACTAATGTTGTGTTTTATGTATAAAGTCTGTACACTATAGAATGAGACTGTGCCTATGTATGGACTATGGAGTGGTATATAAGTATTAATTACTAAATAAAAATAAACTGTTAGTGCTTGTAAGATTTTGTTTCTTTTACTTTATAATTTTAATGTTACTCTCTCTCTCTCTCTCTCTCTCTCTCTCTCTCTCTCTCTCTCTCATGACCAACTCACCAAAGCACAATTTTTTTCTTTCCATAAGTCACTCGACAAATTATATTGAGGTGCAACTATGCAGTGACCCAGTTGGCTGTATTCAAAAGATTAACAAGCCTAATCCTGTTAATGATGATAAAATTTAGCTCGTGTTTCGTATAGATTAAAATTTGATTTAAATTTAAAGCGAACGCCAATAATTAATTTTAATTATACATCCTGCAGAATTCACAATTTTTCAACCACACATTTCATCAATTTATTTCAAAAATCTATTAAAATTTTGATTTTAATCTACCAAATATGGGTTTAGTAATTTAGTGGCATTTAAATTTTTTTTTTTATGGCTTGATTGATAAAGTGAAATCAACAGTATAAATGAATAAAAAGAAATTAAAGTTTTTGTTAAAGCCCAATTTTTGAATTTTTTTTTTCAATATAATCTAAGGTTAGTGTCACAAATTGAGCTTCATTTTTTTCCCCATAATATGCAATGTATACCGTCTAAAAAACTGGGCCGTCTACATATGGGCTACAAATGTTGCCAGAAACCCAATTCGCAGCCTCAATGAAGGAATAAGGGAAAAAATTTCTAGTTCCCTACCTTTTAAATAGGGGTTGGCAAAACCCAATCGAACTCGTCAAAATCGTTCAAATCAAACCAACTCGACTAGTTTGGGTCGATTTTTTTTGTTGTTTTTACATGGGTTGGGTGTTAAGCGGGTCGGATCGGGTTGGGTTATGTGTTAACTTATAAAAATCGAATAAATCCGCCCAACACAACTCGACCTGAACATACTATATTTATAAACTTTACAAGTGTTATGATGTTATTTGGAGGAAATTGAGTCACTAAGTTTCTTCACACAACCTCCAAGAACTACAATATTCAGAAAAATCTAGATTAAAATGTCAGTTCTTGTTGGAGAAATTTTGTTCAATAGTTGAAAAATTTGAAGAAACCATACACAAATTATATACTATTAATTAACTAGATCATATATACGCAAACATGATATACGACAAGTCTTAAATATGACACAAGATATGGAAACTCTTAGAATAATATTATAAGACTTGGATATAAGGCATTTTACGAAAAATAGTATAAGCAAATACATATTCAATATAAAACATTTTAATTGTCCAAAACGTTTCTTGGCTTCATATAATTTAATATTAATTTGTCCATGTAACATTTCTGGACATGAAGTGCCAAAATAATTCAAAATTTTGGTCATTGCAACTATAGAGACATAATATTATATAAGTCATGAATCAATTATAAATCCGCCTAACTCGACTCGACTACTTTAATTTTTGTTGACAACTTGTCCCAAATCGACCAACCCGACCCAACCCTACCCGACCGTTACTTGATTGTGTTGGGTTGAGTTTTAATCTTTACATGAGTTGCGTTGAGTTGAGTTAAATTATTATCAAATCGAACCCAACCCATACCCAACCCTACTTTTAAGCTTCAAGCTCAAAAATTAGGTAATAATAATTTTATTTTCATTATTGTATATTTAACATAACTCATCCAATCACCAAACACTACCCATCCGTTCCCATGACCTCAACTCACCTGTCTCCCAGATCTTTCTCTTTTAGAGCCGCCTTCAATTAGCCCCACCTCAATGCACGGAGTGATGGAACCGTCACCCAAACCACCAGATTCACCCATCGTCGACAATGAAATCACCCTTCCCTATAACCCCACGAACTCCACCACCTCCAATCCACCAACATCATTGTCAATCCATCACAATCACAAGCATCGCCACTACGAAAGCACCATGGTGGCCAGCGGCGGACCCAAGATTTCGAGTCAGCATGGACAACCACCGACCGTTGTCACAATAAAATATTAAGAGCCTTGTGTGACGGGCCACATGGTGGTAACTTGGTGTCAAGTATGACACAAAATGAGAAAATGAATTAAACATATAGTTGATTAGGTCTATACTTCAAAGGTATATGGCTAATCCGGTGTCACCTAATTTGGTGGGGAAATGACCGGTGTCCATCATGGCATGTTCATGTCCCGGTGGTGTCAGGTTCGTGTCTAGTTCGTGTCTGGAAAATTCGGATGTACAGGCAGCCATGACGACACGGCTGCAACACAGGCAGCACCCAGGACGCAGACAGGACATGACCATACACAGACTGCAGTAATGGCAGCACACAAGCAGCACAACAACACACAGCTTGCAGTTTGTGTGACATGGAGTGACATGGGCATGACATGGACGGTTTTCCCAGCACACCAGGTGGTTTTCTAGGGAGAAATACCATGGGCAGATTGCTGGGATATTTTGGATGTCTTAGACAAGTTGGCTATTTAAGCCACTTGCAAGATCAAAGGCCACAAGAGGAAGTAAAAGTCAAATTGATGACTATGAAGGGGACATGTCTAGTATGAGATTTTTGTAGAGACATTCCACTTGCATGAAGTCAATTCCAACTTGACTTCTCTTTGGTCTAAGGAGGTTTAAGGCAAGTTGAATCCAATGAGGGGCCTTGGATGATGATTGATTCTAGCCATTAATCCAAGGCACTTGCATGGAATTTTGCCTATAAATAGGGATGTATCCTCATTGTAATTATTTACATTGAAGTTGAGTTATTTTAATACAAAGAGATATTTTCTCCCAAGAATACTTGTCTTCTATTTTACTTCAAATACTCTACTCAAAGATATCTTAATTTTGTCTACTTGGTTGAATTATTTTAGGGGGTCGAAAGGCTGACTTAGCCTTTTCTAGTAGGGACGGGATTTGGGAACGTTAAGGCCTTACGGTGTCTATTATTTCTAGTGTAAAAAATCTGACCCCGTAACAAGGTTTGATACCCTTTTTTTTTTTTTTTTTTTTTACAAAACATGCATTTTGGAATAGCGATTTGATGGAGAATGCGTAGTTAAAAATAAGTAAATTTTTTGAATTTACATGTATTATTTTATTGAAAAATGTGCGGTTGAAAGAAGAGAGAAAAATGTATTTTGAAAAAAAAATGAAATCAAACGAGGTCTATAATTTAAATATAATAATTATTTTATTCAAACTGAACATATATAATTTTGTTATAAAAATTAACAATATTTACCAAATGATATTGTGCCCTAATTTTGTATAATTCAAAGGAAGAGTACGGTTCGAATTTTTTACAATTGCATTAAAACGGCTAATATATAACATATATTATTTTGGTAAATTTGATATCAGATTTTATGAGTGCCACAACGGATCGAGCATGGACGGACGTCGTGGCTCGCATAGTGCTAGATCCACCACGGTTAGTGGCGACAAGCAGGACTCTAGTCTATAAAGCCCCAGCCTTCCCTCAAATTTCAGTTACTATCAATCCCTCGATCTGGATCCCTTCCATAGCCACCACCATCACCACCTCGTGAGTGGATTAACTAGAAATACAATAGTAATAGAAGGAAGCTCTGAAATGGACCTGATTGTCGCCTTTAGCAACCACTCTATGGCCTTGCTCGACTGATTATATCCTAGCCGACAAGGGCGGATTTAGGACCAAAATAATTTATTTTTTAAGCCGGGCTAAAATGTTAAAAAAAAAAAAATACACATAAAAATTATTTTTTGCTTATAATTTTTTTTTTAACCCATGAAAATTTGAAATGGGCTGGGAGGGGATTCGTCACGGCTAGCCGGCTGGGAGGGGATTCGTCTCTTAGTCCTTTCAAGATCAGAACTTTGCTGTGACAATCTTTTTCCTCAGAAACTCGAGAAATCTCACGATTATCGAGGAAGACCAACCGTAAAACCTACCAAGTTTAGCCCCACTGACACTACTTAGATCGAATCCGTCAACCACTTTTGGCTCTCCATCTTCATCATCTTTATGGGTCAACCCTAACTTTGCATATTTGGGTCGACCTTGTTGTGGAGGGAAGAGTGTGTGGGTTGTGGTGATTGTGGATTAGGGGTGGTGACGGTAATTGGGGGGAGTCGGTGGGGGTGGGATGGAATAAGAGTAATTAATTGGGTAATTTGTGATAAAATATGTAATTATGACTTATAAGTTGTCTTTGTGATTGTGATATTGTGCAATTTGTGACTAACATGTGATTATGATCATAAATTGTGTGTTTATCGTGATTGTGACATGTTTGATTAAATATAAGTCACAAAATTAAAGGGTTACAAATTGTGACCACTTGATTTTTGAAAGATTTCATCGAGTTTCTTAAATTTAAAGTGAATATTGAAAGTAGGTTAATTATATATTTTCCTCAATGAATAACATTAGGGTTCAGCCGGTTGATATTTGATTCCCACCATAACCACATGGCATGATTAAGCGTCACATGAGTTGAAAACCATTTTGTCAACCATTTTATCCAACTTCTATTTAGATAATTATAATATTAAATATATTATATTTACTCTCTTTAGTTAATTTTTAAAGAAAAATAAAATGTCTCTTTTAATATAAAAAAATAGTATTTATTTCTGACTAATTCCACTATTCGAGTTAAAGAACAACGAAAGAGGGGCAGAAAAGGAGACAAGGAAATGCATTACATCATTAAAAGTAAAAGCACTATGTTATTAGATGCGGTGACTTGAGATTTAAAATGATTAACCCACTCTAATCATTTTCGTTGGGATCTGTTAATCCCACTTTACTTCCCTCCTGCCGCGCATTAAAATTCAGATATCTAACCCCGATCAAGGATTAAAAATCATATTTTTAATAAATCTTGATAAAAATTGATAAAATAAGTGGTTAAAAAGTTAAAAATCTATTAAAATGTGTCGTTAAAATCAATTATTGACTTTGACTAAAATTGTATGTTAACGAATTAGATAACGTGTATATATATATATATATATCAAGATTTTGACTCGCCCCAAAATTTTGAAATTTTTTTTTCCATTAATAAATATTGAGCAAATAACTTACATTTTAAAATTCAACCATATAAAAATCTTAAATCTAAACAAAAGATCCAATAGTTACTTAAATAAATAAATAGCCAAAATCCAATCCAAAACCTAAGTTCTCAATTCTCAAGCTCAACTAATTAAAACCCAATTTCCAAGCCGGTTTATGCATAATGCATGTTTACTTGTTTTGTCTAGTGTATAATTTTGATTTCTCATTGAAAGGAAAATGTTGGGATTGTGATTTGTGACCGGTGCACTGTTAAAGTTGATTTCGTCATTTTGTGTGTTCAATCCTAATAAGTCTTATTCATGAATATTGAATTTAAGAATTAAGTAGAGTAGTTGCTGTTAGTTTGTGTAATTGTGTTAGTTATTGAATATTTGAATTTAAGAATTAAGTAGTAGAATAGTCAGTAGTGATTGAATTGAACATTGAATTTCAGTACTATTTTGGTACTCAAAATCGTCGTTTTCAATTCTCTTAGTTAAAAAAAAAAAATTTGGGGGCTCCGCCCCCTCCACCCCCAACTAAAAATCCTAGCTACGTCCCTGTATATATATATCTTCTATATATAAAAAGTGCATATTAAACGGAATATGTTGGTTTAACGGAAAAACTAACGGAATTATTTTATTTTAAAAATTTTTTAACTCCATAATTGGGTTTCAAAATTTACAATTCTAAAGCCCATGTAGAAGTATTGGATGTCATGCTCATTTTATAGATACACTTCTCTCCAAAGGTTTCATAAACTTCCAATGTGGGATTGTGCATTTTATATATACTCTTAACTCCAATAGTTTTATAAATTTCCGATGTGAGATAGTGACAAAAAAAAATGTTAAAATGCTCATCAAAATCATTTTCAAATGTATGTCTAATTGACTAATTTGATTTTGAATTACAACTAATTAAATTGTAATATTCACTTTCATTCTTTCATTTATTTAATTTTCAGATTTAATTTAAATTGCACTTGATTATTAATATATTAATGTTAGATATTATTTTCTATAAGTTTAAAATATTTTAATTTAACAAAGTAAACCATTTTAACATATTTATTTTTAATTTTTAGTGTTGGGACTAATTGTAGGATATATAATGAATCTAATTAATAAAGATAGATTTACTTTGAATTATTTTTATGTATTTATTGCATTCGGTTTGACCCCAGTTGAATTCTCACGGACTTCACGTTGGAATCATTCTCGATTGTGAACCAAAACCCTTCATCTCCATTTCCAAATATCGGAATTATTAAATTCGCAGACTTTTCGTATAAATCATATGATTAATGCTCATGTTTAGTTCCTTAATTAATAAAAAAAATTAAAATTCTTCTAACACTATTTAGCAATATTATAGTATTATATTAAATGTTTAGTAAGTATTATTTTTAAATATTAGATGATTTTATGGTATAGTAAAAATCTATTTTTTTTTATAATATAGAAAAAAACTATTTTTTAAAATAAAAATATATTTAATGTCTTAAAAATAATTAAAATAATATTAAAAATACGAAACGTATTATGACGCTTATTTTTCGTATTGACACGCCTAAACTTGTGATTCTTGATTCTCAATATCGACGTTTCGCAACGCATTACGCCTTTTAGTACATTATTAATAAATGAATGAAAAATGCAAAAAGCTTTTTACTACTACACAATAGGAAAAAATGAAACTAAAAAAACAAAATGGATGTGGAGATTATCAATTTAAAAATGCTAATAGTTTATTTGGTAAGGTACATTGAACTCAATGAAGAAAAAATATTTATTTATTTAGTTTTGTATTATAATGTTATCTATTATTTTATTATGTACAAAAAGTTCATGAATAAATACAAAATTTAATATAATATAATAGTACGAAACACAAACTTATACATTTTAATTTAGAATTTAACACTATTCAAATTAAAATTAATATATCACAGTGTGTAATTATTTATCAATTACATAAATATTACATCATTAATTATTTAATGAACCAAAAAAATTATATATAAACTAAGCAAACGTGCATTGCACGTTGCTTAAACCTAGTATATATATATATATATTGTAAATAATAATAATAATAATAATTGTAAATTTAGATTTGATGAGACGGACTTTGTATATAACAATTATTAAAGACGTCATTAAATTAAAACTTTTTATTTCTCATATTCAATTTCGATCACATATACACATAATAAAATATTTTGCACGTAAATTTATTTATTTTTTCTATTTTTTAATTACACATTCTCTAGAAAATCACTATTCAAAACATTATTTTTTTTTTCAGATTTTTTTTTATAATGACCAAGGGACTGAATTAAATAAAATATACGTGACAATTATTTCAATTTTAACACCGGCAAACATTTCATATCATTATGTTACTGTCAAATTACATATAGGTCATTTTTTTCGTTGTGGTTAGTACGACTTCCAACATATGCTATCTACCTTTCTAATCATACTTCTCTTTAGTTTGCAATTATGGTGTTTTTGTTGTTTTTATATCCTCAACTTATTTGACACCAAGATTATGCGAAATTTAAGAAATTGTTTGAAGCCCATTTTTTTTTTCTCAAAAAAAAAAAAATCAGTTTATAATAGTGTTATGATGGAAAATGTGTGATTAAAATATAAGGAAAAGTTTTGAATTTATGTGTAATATTAATTTATTGAATAATGTATGGTTGAAATGAGGTCAAATCACTGTTTAAAAATGTTAAGATTTGAGATTCCATCTTAAAATATCAATATTATTAAGAAGAGTAACACAAACTTTTATAAATTGGTCTATATTTTCATCTTTATTCGATGTGGGATTATATCCCTTAACATGCTCCCACAAGATGATAACTCGTTTGAGTAGATCAATCTTGAAATCCGTGTGCTCAATCTTTTTGAGTTTTAATCGAATCGAATTACTCGTTGGAGTTTAATGAAACCCCAAATCTTAACATGCTTTTAATGAAAAAATCAGACTCAAAACATATGGTTAAATAATAACCATAGAATCGAAGATATGGGGCACTCTCTAGCTGCCAAGTCCAGTTCTTTTTTTTTTTTTTCAATCCGTAAAAAGGAAAAATTTATGAAAATTCTTTTCCTTCTTTGGTTAGTCTGGTGCAAAATAAAATATGTCCTCCCTAACTCTGTCCTTTAATAACCCATCCAATTATCATTAGCAACGTACCGAAAGAGCGGGAAAGTATGTTATGTAAAAATCCACGCAATCATGTTTGGTGTACATCATAGTGTACGCTTTGTCACATGTCAAGCTACCAATTGGCAATTTATTTAAAAAAAAAAAAAAAAAAGATTTTTCACCAATCAATCTTGCCTACAAGGATGATATACAATGATTAAGAGGGTGTATGATAGAGATTAAAATTGAAAATATAGCCGTTATTGTTGACTTTTATTAGACGGATGAGACCCAATAACGGTCATATTTTCAATTTTAATTGAATTTTAAGTCGTACCAAACAGACTCTAAAAATGTGATATACAAGTAACTTTATTCAAATGCACGAGCAATTGCCATCTTTAGTAATAATATCAACATGAGGCCCATAATAAGAAAAAAAGGTTTCACATTAATTTTTTTTTCCATAAAGTAAACAAACCATTAATATGGTATAATTAACATATAAAATACCATACCATACCATTTGGGAGCTTTAAACCCCACCCCAAAAGATCATAATCATCACATTCCGCCCCTTTTTAAGCCACTCTCCTAAAGAGAAAAAGCTACCAAATATTAAAAAAAGAAAACCCTAATGAAATAACTTGAAATACACACTCAATCAAGCATTGGATTCATGATTGTTTTTCTTCCAAATATTAGTTTTACGTTGGTGGTCAAATATTTTCTGTTGACTGAGAAAGTAGTGGCTGAGTGATGGAGGTCCTGACGTGACTTGGTGCTCTTGTGATGGCGTGGTCTGCGGGCGACTGAATTGCTGCCTTCTGCAAATATTTCTTTTCTTCGTTTTTGCCCCACAGCACAAAGTACAACCCTGATATGATCAGTACTGCTCCAATGATCCTGTACATCACAATCATAAATAAGTCTTCTTTTACAGTGCTTGACCGCCAGATTAGTCAGAAATGTAAATTGTCCAAATAGTCATATACTTCATGAAACTTACAATTTCATTATTTTGGTCCCAAGAAAAATTAATGGAGTTTTGCATGTACCCCAAATGAAATAAAACCTTACAATTAGGTACTCGATAAAAGATAACATATATCGAAAGAAATTCATCTTTAGTCATGTTCAATTATTTATAATGAACATTTCTTGGCACTTTTTTTTGTTAAGATAAAGAGGTATCTAACGAAAGCAAACTGAGAACTTGTAGGTAGTGTTAGTTTTATAAATATTAAGATTCATTACAAAGTTTAATATGCTTGGTAGTAAGGTTCGTTTGACAAGATTTTTGTTTTTGCTTTTATATTTGCATCTTGTAGAAAAGTTTAATAAATAAACTTCTTCTAAAAGTTCTTTTAATTAGATTATGAAACTTTCAGAAAATTATTCAAATGTGTTTAAAAATAGTTTCTTAATCGTAGAATCAGTTTTTGCATTTTCAAAGTCATGAAACCTAAATTTTACTTTACACAAATTTTGTTAGATCCAACTAAAAGAATATTGACAAATGGGAAATGAAAAGGAAGAGAAAATAAATAGTACCCTCCCAAGTAGAACTCCTCTCCTAATGCAACGGAGGCCATGATGGCGACAACGAGGGTCTGAACAGGCTGATACACCGCCACGAAAACGGGGCCACCCCTATCAATGCACCATATCTGTACAGCAAATGCGATCCCCGATGCCACCACTCCCTGCCAATTTATTCATTCATGCATACCCCAGTTTAGTTTTGCTGTCATTTCATATGCCCAAACAAACACACGCTTACAAGTCAGACCCAACTACTCATATATCTACGTGACATACTCGAAGATTTAGAAGGATTATATCACGTGAATTTGAGGGATTTTAGCCCCACACTGTGTTGTGTAAGGTCTGGACAAATTTTCCCTTTCACTTGGCATGGAGCCTTTAGACTCTTCTTCCATGACTTTCAAATGCTTGGTTCGTGTCATTTTCATTCACAGAAACAAATGTGAATCACGGAATAATTTCTAGCTTATTAAGGTGAAAAAGGAATAGATTTCAATTTTGTTTCTAATCTTGAGTTTTTACTGTATCTTCTCATGGTGAGGCACCTCGTGTAAAAGTTTAAATGATTAGTGAGACGTCTCCGTTTATGATTAGAAATTATCTGCAACAAAAAAAATGGGTAATTTACCGCATAGAAAACACTGAAAAGCTCTCCGCCAGAGTGAATAAGCCAAGCTTGAGCATCTCTCTCCATAAATGCAGCAATCAAAAGAAACTGTACAACTCCAAAGAAACACTGGTATGAAGTAAACGAGAGCCGGGCCGGGTATTTCTTGAGAACCGGTGCCTGGAGCACAAGCCAGCCGGACCAAGATAGGCAATGGCCAATCAAGAAAATGCAGCCCAGTGTCCAGTTCTTGCCCTTGGCATCGCCCAGGGCAAGAAACATTGGGGAAGCACTTTGCAGTGGTGGAGCAGGGCTGTATATTGTTGGACCTTTGTAAAGTGTAATTACAGAAGCTCCTGCTACACAGAGAATTGTCCCGGCAATCTTTGAAATTCCATCTTTTCGATCCAGTCTTACTTTTTCGATCCTGAAAATGTTGTTCATGGAAAGAACAAGTAATAAAATTTCTGTAATCTTTATACTGTATATGTATGCATACTAGATACAGTTATTCTTAGCTTGCCTGAGTAATACAGCCATAAGGAATGTAATGGCTGGCACAGAATTTTGAATTGCAGAAGCAAAAGTTGGCGATGTGTTTTCCAATCCCAGTAAGTAGAATCCTTGATTTGCAGTGATCCTGTCATTTTTTTTTTCATAATCACTTATTTAGTTTCTTAATTATTACACTACCGATGAGTTAAACAAGAAAAAAGAAGTTAAACTATTGTTGTTCAGTACTGTCCAATACTCGATATCAAACTCATGTGATCATAATAAATATCATACCCAACAATTGCGAGTAGGAAGAATTGAAGTATTAAGTTCCAAGTAAGAGGAGGCCTCTCTTTCCTGAGTGATCAAACCAGGAAAAAAGATAGTTATAAAATTATTTTTATCCGAAGAAATTCAGGATATATGAATTGAAATATTTAGTGACATACTTCTCAAGAAAATAGGCAAAGGGCAAGAGAAGAAGCAAGGCAAGAATGTTTCTATAAACTGGGAACACGATTTTGCTGATTCCCATGTTAAGAGCAAATCTTGAAACCACATGGAAACCTGCATATCCAAATTGCAAGGCCAACATGGCCAAGTGTAGTTGAAACTTTTCTGGGATTCCACATATGCTTCTTGCAGCAACTGCACCATTACCAGTATCCGCCATTACAGAATTGTAAATAGAGAGAAGAGTGTTTGAGTTTTGATGATTTTAGGGTAGAGTTTAAGGTGATATAAATATAGTTGCAAGCAAGTTTAATGAGTTGAAGGTATGACCCTACAATTGGCCCACAAAGGACATTTGAATCAACTGTTTATCTTCAAATGTTTTTGGTTGTCTCCCACATTCTTCTCTATTCCTGTACCCCACACCCTAACCCACCCTCTTCCTCCACCCCCTCTTGGCTGACAAGACAACCCCCCATCACACTACCGAAAGAAAAAGAGGTCACACACGCACACTGTGTGTATGTGTGTATTTTACATGTATTTATACATATAACAGGGTTCTGTTTCGGGAGCATGCTATTAATGATGATAATTGAGGAGAAGGGCCAGGGTGGTGGTGAGC
This sequence comes from Fraxinus excelsior, assembly GCA_019097785.1. Classification (NCBI taxonomy): domain Eukaryota; kingdom Viridiplantae; phylum Streptophyta; class Magnoliopsida; order Lamiales; family Oleaceae; genus Fraxinus; species Fraxinus excelsior. The sequence continues at coordinate 5,124,036 of CM032634.1, read as the reverse complement.
CGCTATGCGCACGAGGGGTCGAAGGTGGGTGGGTACACCATGCGTCCTCAGCTCCCCATCAAAGCCACTCACCCCATTCAAATTGCAATATTTATTATTAATTTTTATCGATTGGAGGTTATAATTTTACTTCAAAAGGATTGCACAACATTTGAGAAAGAATAACACTTCATATACATATACTATACTATAGTTCACAATTTCTTATAATTTTGGCATTCATAAAAGCTACTTTTTTCTTTATATGGCCTTTGGACAGATCGTTAAAAATGATTCAACTTATGTCTTTCAGAGGTCAACGATTCAAATCTTGATGGACATCAGTGAATTGTAAGATGGGTACGTTTTTTTTTTTTTTTTTTTTTTTTTTAAATAGACAATACGTATGAAACTATGAATCAAGGACTTAAACATAGGCTTGAATTGTTATAGTTACTCAATTGTCAATCACAATAAAAAAAAAAAAGACCATACGTATGCATCAACGACTTATACATAAGCTTGAATTGTTATAGTTACTCGATTGTCAATCACAATAGATTAGACTTAATTCATATGATAAAGTTTAGTCACTCTCATTAGACACATCATATGGCATCATTAGTCTTTAAACAAACTATTAAATATTAATTCTTCTTTTTGCATTAATGCTACAATTACCCGAATACAACATGTTTGGAACACACGACATGTCAATACATAAATTTCATTACGTACGCGTTTTTTATTTATAATTTTGTCTAATTTCGTCAAATTCAACATAATAAATATGATCACACACCTCAACTATTAATATATAAGAAATTGAAGTTAGAGGCCGGATCATTTGGGTTATGATTCAGTCAAATATTTGTATTTGAATATGAGAAAACATAAAATTTAATAAAAATATATACCTATATCTGGCGTTATATTCTTAAAATAAGAAATGAAGACATTCATGGACAAGGGTCCACCATTAACGAAAAGGAACAATAAGGATCGCAATGTAAAAAAGTAGAAGCCAACACGAAAGAATGTGTTCTTTTTCTATCCCCTTTTTATACGCAATCGATATATTTAGCCTCTTTTTAATTCAGCTTAAAATTGATTAAAATTTAAATCAAAATCAACAATTAATTATAACCAAATATTTCAAGAAATTCACGACTTTTCAATTACACATTCATTTAACTTTGATCAAAATCTGAAAAAAAAAAAAAAAATTGATTTTTATATGAACCAAAAATGTTTCAATATGTAATACTAGATAGACGTTAACAAGAGCTTAGATTTTGTTTGGAATGACATTTAAAAAAATTAAAAATTGCTTTTGAGACTAAGAAATTATTTTTGAACATGTTTGTATCACGAGGGAGATCAAATTATTGATGCTAGTTTAAGTTACCTAATCAAGTGTTTCCACTAAGAAACCACTCCGGGAGGGTTGCTCTCTAGTTGGGCTGTACTTTAATATCAAATGCATTACTTTAACAGACACTGTGTCCCCCCCCCCCCCCCCCCCCCCAATTCAGACCACCATCGTTTCAAAATATAGTGTAAAGTTGATTCCTCTTCTTGTACAATATAGTATATAGTCTAGCTTTATCGAGTTTAGATGTATCTTTAATTTCTAGTTGATTTATTCTAATTTCTATATATCTGACACCAATTCTATAAAGTGAAAATTACGATTGAGGAGTCGATTCCATAACAAGAGGTGGTGTTTGGTATTACTTACATGGGTAGAATAGTCATTTTCCTTCCAAGACTTCGTAAAACCTTCTTTTTAATTTGTTAGAAACATAGCCCGTCTCTTACGGTATTTGAGTTGATTCAAATAAAACCTTTAATTTTTATGGTATTGATAATTTCGTTCATTAGTAATCTATAGCAAGTTCTCACGATGCGAACCATTCATTTATTCAATCAATTTATAATTACAACGAGATGGAAGGACTTTTATTCCAATTCACATACGGTAAACAAAATAAAATATTAACTTTAATTCGTATATAATTAGGCAATATCAAATATGGGTAAAAGAAATTTCCATCCAAGAACAAAAATGTTTTAAATATGATCCCATTCTCAAACTCTGATCCTTGTGAACTCGACCACTCAAGAAGGAACTCAACGATGCAAAATTTTGTCATTTCGGTGAAGATCGTCGTCGATGAATAAAACCCATTAGAAATGTGATGACTCGCGGAGGTCTCGATAGGTTCAAATTAATAAGAAAAAAGGGACATTTTTAGTACTCGAGGAAATGAAAATGATGAAGAAGTATGTAAGAAAATTGAAAGGGTAAAGGCGGGAAAGAAAGAGAAGGAGTATCGAATACCACCCTGACCAATACAGGGTGTAAACCTGATTATATGCATCTGCATCCTGTTTGGGTCACACAAGTACATGGCTGACAGCTAAATTAGATTTGGCATGCACGACAGAATCTTGTGCCCCAGCCCTCATTTCACTTATTTCACCTCCCACCAAACATTATTATTACTTAAAGCAAATTATCGTACATGCTCCAAATTTACTGTACATTATGCTTCATGTTTAAAAAACTTGAAAGAGAGAGTGCTTAATTAGGGCTGGACAAATTACCTGCCTAATCGACCCGAAACGTCAAATCGAATCAAATTCAGATTAGTTTGGGTTGGTTTGAAGGGATTTTGGTTTGATTTTTGGGTTGGATTGGACCAACTCGAAAACCTCAATTTAAGTGGTCGAGTTTAAAAAAATAAAAAATAATTTTCATGGGAAAAATTCCCTTGAAATCGACAAACCGGACCTACCTAGATCGACTCAGGTTAATTTGAGTCGATTTATTGACCTCTTTGGTTCAATTTTGAATTGAAATTTCACTCGATCTAACTTGTTCGATTAGATTGTTGAGTTGGATCTAAACCTGACTCAACTTGACATGTGTCCACCCCTAAGACTAATGACTCTTCTTTTAATTCAAGAATAATGTTACTTGTATATAATCAAATTACATAACAGTTTATATACATATGACATGTCAAAAAAAGATACAATTTTTTTTATTTAATTGAAGAAACTCTGGTCTACTCATATCATTATGTATATGTAAACCATTATGTCCATGTAATATAACTGTTAAATCAAGGTCGTGCCTTGATTCAAATATCAAGATAGAAAGTTTGGACCCTCCTAAATATGTACTATATTTTATCTTCGTTATTTTAAAATAAAAATATATTAAGAGTGAACTATGAAAAAGAGTCTAGCGGATTTTTGTTTTATTTTCAAGTTCATATACGTACATATTTGAACAGTTCAAATCGAATCGGACTAGCCTGATACAGGGACAAGCTAGTCTAGTCTGATCTCGAAGAAAATTTTACTATTCCGAACTTGATGGGGGCGCTTGACCAACCCTAGCTAATTTGAATCTGACTTGGTTCATTTGTCAATTTTAAGAGGTCTAACTAGCGTAGCATATCACTTACAAAATCTAATGAGGAAATTAAAATATCACAGATGAGATATCGCATGAGTACTGTCAACTAACATCAATATATAAGAATTTGTTCGTCAAAAATAACTTGCAAATACCGCCGTCGCCATTGTTAACTATATTACGTGGACGCCATAATTAATTAGACATGATGAAAATGGAATTTTACAATTGAGAGTGCTTAAGGATGTCGGGACATTAATTAGGACATGCAAAACCAATATTAAGAAGCATGACACAACATTAATTTCTTGTTGATCCTTAATCATAACTCAGATTTTTGTAGCTGTGAGAAAGGGAAAAAGATGGAAGAAAAAGATGCAACATTTTCAATTACAAATCAATGTGTACATTCATTCATACAAGCATGCAGGAAAGAAAAAGAAAAGAATATCCTTTTTCTGATATTTGTCAATGGGGCCATGTTTTGACTCCGTAAATGCAGTGAGAATACGTCCTATCATGTACATAAAATGTGTATATATATATATATACACACACACACATACATATACACAGAGAGAGAGAGAGAGAGAGAGAGAGAGAGAGAGAGATTACAAGTCTAATATAATTTAATGAAACAATATTTATAATGAATTTTTTGCAGATGTATGAAATACTTTATAAAGAATGTATTTTTCTTTCATTCTTTTATAAACAAAATGATAGGAAAATTAATTTTGTTTCTAGCATTATAAATAATAAAGAATTATTGCAGTTAATTGGTTCTCCAGTCTCCACCCAAAAAATGGAGTAATTTAATCTTTAACATTTTATTATAATTACGAAATTGGATCTTAATGTCAGAAATCGTCAATCCATATTTAAGGGATAGAATCCAATATCGAATAAAGATGAAAACATAAACTAATTTATAAGAATTTGAATCACTTCTCTTAATAAGGTTGACATTTAAGATGAAATTTCAAATCTTAACATGATATTAGAGCTTATTAAGATTCAACGAACAATTCGATCTGAATAAAACTAAAAAAAATGAACATACGAATTTCAAGATTGGTGTGCTTAAACGAGCCACCATCTTGCGAGTGCATATTAAGGGATAAAATCCCACGTCGAATAAAGATGAAAACATAAACTAATTTATAAGGGTTTGAATTTCTTCTTTAAATAAGATTGACATTTTAAGATGGAATCTCAAACTTTAACATGAACCAACAACATATGTGCTAACAAGTAACATATGCCATGCCAACATATGTAGTTGAATTAAGAACCAAATGTGCAAGAATGCAATCCACAGTTTGTATTGAAGTTATTACACCATTTACTTTTCATTTCGGACAATTTCGTGAACGTGTTGGAAAGTCGAATTGTTTCAACTCAATAGCATTCAAGAAGAAACTTAGGTAAAGTCTGTTTCTTTATCAAGCCAATTTACCTTACACAATATGTTGTTTATATTAAAACTACAATCTACAACTCCCTTACAGAAAAAGAAAGAAGCAGCAGAAAATAAAGCATTGCTGCTGAGTTTGGGGACAAAAATAAAATTGTGTCTCATTCTACTCAAAAGCTGTGTAGACAAATACTGCACCATTGAGAGTGAGTGCTCTCCACAGGTCACTTTCAGTGTCGTAGATTCCCAATACTAATCCTAGCACACTATGAAAATCGTGAAACTTTGAAAGATAAAAAGATTCTTGCTTAGAATCTTAAAGGGTTTTGATATCAGTTTTGAAAATGGCAGCAGAAGAACTTCCATGGCCAACTTAATGTGAAGTAAACATCATCCACCACCAAGACTTGACATGTGATGTGGTGTGGTGTAGTGTGGGTCATTTCTTTGAATACTACGATCAATACAGAGTTAAGAGGAACACCCAACCCTAGTTACATATATAGACCATAGTTGTTTGTTTTAGCCGGTTCATCTTATGCATGGACACGTGTACTACTGTGCAGGGCGGAGCCAGCCATTTAAAGTTGAGGGGTCCCAAAATTAAAGATATAGAGATGAAGGGGTGAGAAGCCACGGGGGTTCGGAGGCAGCGCCCCCGAAATTTTTTTTTGGATACCTTATTAACATAAAACCAAAAAAATATAAAAGAAAATACCACTATTTAATTTAGCAAAATCATACCTTATTACAAGTGTTTCTTTCGAGTTCTCGTACTTTGAAAACGGAAACGAAAAATGAAATTGGTAGAGTTTAAGATTTTTATTCAATTTGAGGACAATATGGTAATGGTAAATGCAAATAGAACCAAAAAAAAAAAAAAAAAAAAAAAAATCTCGTGTATTATGTGTATGTGCGACTAGCTTAGACCGTGAGGTGATGCAAAAAACAAATAAGAAAAAATCTCGTGTATCTACATTCTCACACGAAGGCATCTTATTGATCAATATAATATACAAGGATAGAAAAGATGAGAAATGAATAAATTCTTGAAATGTGAAACTTCTTGATACGGGTTTTAGATGGACAATTTTTATTGTCAAAAAAAATAATAGAGAAAAAACATTTTTCGAAAGAAAGAATGTGTAACTTAAGCGGAGAGAAATCAATGTCACTCGAGAACTGTTGAGAATTGGAAACCATCATTCTGTATCATCAACAGCAATAAAATTGCAAACATAAGAATACGCCAGATTTGTAGAGATTCACAATTTTAAACTATATCTTCATTTGTCGTTGAAATAATTCACTACGATGAAAAGAAATTTAAAAGAGAAAAATCACACATCATATTTTAGTCAATCTCTCTTTTTTAACTGCACCCTAATATCAATCCAAGTATAGACTCCACATACCAATAATAATGAGACTCAACAATAACAAGAACAAATATACGTGTGTCAATCAACAGTGGATCTTTAAAAAAATTTACAAACCTCCGTTGCTAAGACAAATGTCCGCAACGTTCCGACTCTTCAATATATTTGCTACTACCAACAAGACCTTCATAACACGTTTTCGCTCTTCAATAAATGCTTCATCGAGGGTGTGTTATAAAAGGGAAAAAGAAAATTGACAACTTATTACATTATCCTTGTACTACAATTGGAGTCCCTTTATTCTCTAACTTCGAATAGGCGGCTAACAACTTAGATCTAGAAATCGACAATCAAAAATTCATTGGTCAACCAATAGAAATACTCAATATTGAACAGTACCATACGAGATAATGATCAAGATTTTAACTAACATTTTTTCGTTAAACTTGTCTAATAAACTTCAATCTAGTATGCCAAAAACACGTCAAATAAATTTAACTTCCCTATTAAAAAATAAAAAATAAAATCCCCCTACCATCTTTTTGATATGCACAAGAAGTTTCCATTATTCAGATAACTAAATTCCGATAATATAAAAAGAACTTTCTAGTTCAATCGACAAATAGGATCTCTCTTGATCCCTGCTTTGGGCAAGTTATCTTGACTTCATGCTGTTTGGCCACTTTCTTGTTAAACCTAACACTAGATAAATGCAACCATGACTCTTTATTGCTTTTGTTTGGTATCGCTTGCCATAAAGTGATTCCACTAGCTCAAACACAGTACCAGAAATCAAGTAAAACCACAGATATTTCGGCTCTAGATTACTTTTCACTCACCAAATTGATAGATACGTCCATGCAATGCATTCACAATAACATCTAAATCAACCCAACTGTCATTAACTTTATGCAGTTCAAGTTCATCCTGTTCTTAACAACTCAATAACCAACATCGCTATCACAAGTAAAAAAATAAACAATTCTTTCCACAAAGATAAGTATTCTAATAATTACAGCACTGGAAATGATAAAAGATTGACTAAACCACTATATATACAAGGTTCTTTATTGACTGCACATTTCCTTTTCATTATTCATAGAAAAGGAAGGAATATTCAACTATTACATGAATTACTGAACATTATATGCAGCGAGGTTTTCTAATTAGACGTAAAACTTACATGTATGCACACCTCTGTATAGCCAGACAAATTAAATTATAAGGTCTATCGAAGGGGAAAACTAATGTAATGGTTTAGCAAGGTAACAAGAATTCGATGTCAAAATTCAAAGAGAGACTGATGCAAATACAGAAATTCCTCAGTAAAATTAAGTACGCGAGGAAATATGTCGGGTCACAATTTGCAGGAATGTTATCCATTTTTCTCAGAAAGTATGAATACAGTTCCATAAACATCGCAGCAGATGTAAATATGCTTCAGCAAATGGATATACAAAAGCACCACGTAAGCATAGATGGCTTTAGTAATAATTTAATTTCAGCAATTCCAATTATTTTACAAATTCACATAAAGATCATATTATATGACTATAGTTCTGCAGATTAAAGAAAGAAAACAATACTCAACCTTGTTAGTCACCTGAGCAAACAGATTAAATTGCAAGTCTATATCCAAAGAATCGGTTAATTATGATCCACAGATACGACAAAATTAATCACAAGCATAGATAGATTTGAGAAGCGTTCCAGTAAGATAACAACAAAGAGAACAAGATATTAACATGACCATGTGAACATGATCATCTATAACCTAAAAGCTTGAAAATAGGAATACTTCAGAAACCATTAACGTATGGGACCACCTCAAACGATATTACATCAAAATATTGGCTAATTTTCTCTCTCTTCTTTTATTGGTAGCCTATTTTTGACATTCACGTTCTTGGGAGTGACAGGGTCTCCATTAACAGTACCTTTAGAATGCACCAAAAGGAAAGAAGGGTCCCATGAGTGGTTGCCCAGAGCCACCATTACCAAATAAAGTTCCACTCAAGTTGATCATATTGAGAAGGTAATGCAAATATTTCTTGTCCTAAGATGCTGTATAGATCTTTCAAAGGGGACAGAAGATTCCTAGTTGGTCATTTTCGTGATCTTCATCGTGACTCGCATGAATCTAACATGCGAAATCAGTGGGTGACACATTGGTGGCCGTTCGCATTCAAGAAGAGTTCATTCTAGGCATTGTCTCAAAATTCATTAGAAGAGTCATGTCCCCAATAATAAGATCAAGCCACAACTTGCAAGGATAGATGATGTGCATTAGGGCAAATCTATGAAACTAATGCAAGAAAATGACGTTATCGCTGTATATTATCAAAAGGTAAGCTCTATAGTTTGTAAGTGAATAATTAAAAATGATTTAACATTGAAGCAAATGTTATTCCTCGATGGAGTTGGGGGATGCAAATTTAGACACGTCGTAAATGCACATACTATTGGACAAAACTTATACACGAGATGTGATAATTAATTATCTAACTACCAGAGAGATCAATTTTGCAATTTCAGGAAGCTATTTCCTGCCATCCTCACATCATTTTTGGTTATACTTCTAACAAAATAATGCAGCACGTGCTGATCAGACTGACAACCAAACTGATTTATGCAGAACACAGAGAAATTCCTTGCTTTAGATCTCAATAATAGATTACTGAAATATAACGGAACTCGTATAGATAAAGCATAAGGAATCAAACTCTCAGAATGACACGAATGCCGCACTAACAAGAAAATGCACCTACTGGGAAAATTCAAGAAAAGACTGCTAATGGCATCATAAGTTAAGAATAGGAGGTTATTTTGTCAGTATTGTGGTTATCTCCATCATGCTGCTAATCTAAATTCAAATGCGTCAGTGACTAAGGATAGCACAAGTTATGCACGCATGGTTTAGAGGACCCAGGACGTGATAATCTTCGTTCTCTGGAGTAATGATGACATGTAATTACTGTAGAAGTCATAGTCAAGAGCAGACAAATTCCAATTCTGTCAAGAATAGACAAAAACTGCATTTATATGACCACTCATTAGCTTTTACAAAGTTCAAAAATTTCGAAATTAATTTTATCATCAGTGTCAGAAACCATCAAATAAATGGTAACTACAGCAGTCAGCATGGGAACATAGCATATAAATATGGAGGTTTTAATCCTGTATCAATTAGGACGAAGAATTCAATAAAAATTGCATTCTAAACCCAGAATGAAAAATGGCAATCCGACAAGATAAATAAGCGGTGCCAGTACCACCCACCCGCACCAGAAATGACAAAAGAAAAAGGTAAAAAAGAAAAGAAACTGAGAGATGAAGTGTGTCGTGTAGAGGATTCCATATAGCGGCAACACATCATTAACTTGAAACCTGCCTACCAGTTTATGAAAATTTCTTTAAGGGTAAAATCCACGCATTTGGTTTAGGAAAATAACACATGATAGGGGAAAACAATTAAAAAACATTGCAAGATAATGTGCAGGTATCAATTTGATGAAAGACATCATAAAGTTCAGGCAACAACATTATTCACGAAGAAACAATCATCACATTGACAACTAGAAACCAGTGACTCGGCACTTCTGTATGCTGTTATAAAGAAAGGATCAATTCAGGGAAATGTTTCTTTGATGCATTAATATCAACCCAGGCTAACCAGTAATGATGGCTTGGGATATTTTTCAACTTCATTTTCCTACACGTGGTCTTGACAGATTTAACTGGTGGCAACTATTTTGGTTACAGAAGGTGGTTGAATCACAATTTGATGGGTTGTCCAGAAGATTGGAAACAGAAAGTAGGGTTGATCTAGTGGCATTTTTGGACCGATTTAAATCCCCTCATAATTAGATGTTTAATAGAAATTTTGATTTGGTGTTTACGGTGTTTTTGTTGGGTTTGTCGGTAATCGGTGATTTTTTATTTTCTTTTTTCTTATTTTTTTTGGAGGTGGAGCGTGGGGGAGTGGTGGCGGTTGAAAGATAGTGAGAGTGCATTTGATGGATTTTCAGTGTTTGGGCAATGTTTTCAGGGTTGTAAATGCAATTGTTTGCAATCTTGGATGTTGGGATCCAGACAGTGTTGTGAGTGGTAGTGTCAATGATCATGCATGCCAAGAGAGATAAGTGAGGATTAAGATGCTGTTGAGGTTTCAGGGAAAAGATGGTAAATTATTGAAGTCAAATGCTTCTGTTAAAAACCTAGGCCAATTCAAACCAAGATACCAAATCTAGTAGAAAGGAGTTATTTTTCTAATAAAAAGCACAGCAGATGCAATTGAAAAATAGCTCTGCCCAATTCAAGCAGGTACTGGGGATATAATGTGCTTCAGTTATCTAATCATATACAAAAGCAATGCTTTTGGAAGAATTGTATCCAGGAAAGAAGCCCCAAAAACTACTGATATTATTGGCAAAGCCATGACCATTGACATTTCAATATTGGCTCATAAACACATCTTTTTCCATAAACAATCATGAGCTAGCCCAAAACTAAATGAGCTAAGATTTAATAGAGCTACTTAAGCTCAATTTTTACCATAAAATATTCAGATCAGGCACATTTGACCAAGCTGGCGAAAAATCTCATCTCATTTCTTTGCATTCAGTTCATCCAATCATTAGCGCTGACTGCACATGCATGGAAAAAGAAAACGAAAGATAAGTATCTGACTATATTTGCATCCCTAAAAAAACAGTTAAGAATTCACTCACTGAACTTTAATTGCATTCAACATTATGTCAATAATTAGATGGGGAATAATAAGAAAAGAACATTGGTCAGATAATATATACCACTATTGATCCAATCAGTATATGAGGGAAAAGTTGTGGGATCTTAATCCAGAAACAGACACAATCTACGGTTTGAAAGTATAAAGCTTTTTAATATCCTCAACTCCTTTTTTGATTTTGAGAAAGGTAAGACTCAGAACATCACCAAATCTGACAGGATAGGTGTACACCATTGCACAACCTAATTTACAGACTGATGTACATCTTTGTACATCAAACTGGACTCCTTTGTTTGATAAACTGTATTGCCTCAATGCATAACCTAATTTACAGATAAAGACGGGGTCATTATTCAGCACCTGTATCTTCAACAGATTTCTTATACTCTGGCTTGAGCTCATATGTTCCTTGGTTGGGTCCCCTTTTATTGTATACACATAGCTCATTCAATATCTCTTTCAAAACTTGCTGCAATGGAAGATGCATAAAGTTAGGCCTATACGGTTCAGAAAATGAAAAAGTCAAGTTAAATTGTTAACACGAGGTTATATAATAACATGTGAGCTTGAATCAGGGAAAACACAAGTGCAGAATTATGGTCTAAAATATCCTCTCTTTTTTTCATATTGAGTTGTGGAAGAATGGAAAAGAATATATTTCTAGGTAGGTTTTTGACAAGGCTTTGGAACACAGATTGGAATTCGTAGAAAGTTTATCATTAATCAATCAATCACTTTAAAACAAAAACTCAATTTTGACATATCAAATAAAACATGTCTATTGAAATAATTTTCAACAATAACAAACTAAGCCCTTATAAACAGTAAACATAGGATTAGGTGCATGAATATAATTTTTGCCACTTTGTTGGATCTAGTGCTCTCAACTGAAAAGATCAAAGAAATCACATCGTTTAACCGCACCAGGCCATAAAATTTTGGCCCAACTCTTTCTACTCTAATTGCATGAAGGAAATTTTTTTACAAGTCTACACAAGGCAAGCCTCAACCATTTAAGTATTCATTCCCTTAATATATCTTCAATCATTGCTATGTCCATCTTTTAGCATATATCGTCATTTCTTTATTTTTATTCATTCTGGCATGGTCATATATTCATCTTTATCATCCTCATTCCTACTATACTCATTTCATTTATGGATGTATTGTAAGCGGATAGGAGCCATCAATGGACCCACTTCACACAAATGTATGTCTTCCTTCATCATCTTTTTCACTTCCAGTCCGACTTGCGTGTGTTAAGCATGCCACCAGTGTTCATCTTGAGTCAGGATCAAACCCTTCTCTTGGTTAAGCCCATCCGGTCCTTTTGAAAGTTATGGACACGTTCATGAAACCAAAAGTCTTTCGCTCGATACCATGAGCACAGTTGGTCTGATAACCTTGCATTAAACATTGCCTTTTAACTTGATAAGCATCTTTTGATTCCATAGAATTTCGGTGGCACTTCCGCCATTTCATCCAACTCACTCTGATCTTATAATTTACATCTTCTTCAAGTCATGCCTCCTTATTAGTCTCCAAAGCTAGCTGGTCTAATAACCATCCCGTAAAACTTGTATTATAACTTGACAAACATCTTCTAATTACATTGAATCTCAACTGCAGTTCGCCATTTCATTAAACTCAATCTGATCTTATGATTTACATCTTCTTCAAGTCTTGCCTCCTTATTAGTCCTCCCTTATTAACAATCGGACCTAAATACTCATTTATATGACCTGCTAAGGAAGTAAATCAATCAAGATTCATGTAGATTAGGCAAGATATAATTAGGGTTTTATTGTATTTCCATACTTTTACTAAGCATGTGTGTACTTCCCTTTTTTTCCTATATATATAATGAAAGTAGAGGAGACAAAGGAAATCAACTTCTTCTATCCGATGTTTACACCAAATTCTTGCAACATGGTATCATGTGCTTGAATTTAATTTTCTGCTTATCCATGGAAGCGTGACAATATTTACGCGTGACAATTAAGTATAGCGTCGTACAGTAACAAGAAGATTCATATGTATAGGCTGAATAGATGACTTAGATGCTTAATCCCTTGACCCTTGATTCACAAAATCCTTTATTCGTATTTATAATAATTTGGGAGTGGTCTAGCCGGCAAAAAAAATTAGTTAAGATTGTGGTGATTCCGGGCATATGAAAAAGATTTGTGTGGAGTGTTAAGCTTGGTGATGACCAAATGATAGGGATCTAACCCCTGTAAATTTTTCCTTTCTTTTATAGAGAATAAGCATGGGCGGACCCAAGGTAGGGCCTAGTGGGGCACTTGCCCCACTAACTTTTCAAATTTTTTTTTTTTTTTTTTTAAAATAAAGCCATGTTTGGTATTGATTGAAATATAAATTTTAATTTAAATCAAAGTTAACAATTAATTTTATTAACATATATCATGAAATCTTTAAATATATAACTTTTATCAAAATTTACTAAAAATTTGACTTTAATCTTCACCAAACAGGGACAAAATCACAATAACTTTGAAAACAAATTTTAAAAATCATCCGACGATTGTACGCTAATCGATTTTACAAATTCTTTATATCATCTCAAAACTTATTTCGAGAACTATATTATGGACATATCGAATAGTCTAAACAGATATCGAAAATAGATAAAAATACGTTAAACGCGAGTTTTGAAGAAAGACGTCCAACTCGAATATTTTTTTTAAAAAAATTCAACTATTTCATTAATGTTTATTATTTTTATGATACAAATTTTTTAATGTAATTTTCATCATTTTATTAGGAAATTTTATATGGAATATGACAAAAAAATTTGAATTTTTTACCTTCGAAAAAGTCATATTTTATGTAAATGGTCGGATGCAAAATTACATGAGTATGAGTTTTTTGGACGTAAATTTTCGATTGTATAATTTCCCCCAACTTTTTTTCAAGTTTAATTGTGCCCCCCTAAGTTTCAAGTCCTGCGTCCGCCCCTGAGAATAAGTATTGTACTTATTGAACTTATGCCTCACATCAGCACCTAAGTCCGTAGGGGTATCTTGAAACCTGGTACCCTTTGGTATTCAAAAGCCAGAGAGTTACAGACTAAAAGCTCATTTCACGAGTCAAGAAGAGAAAAATGAGTGAGGTCAATATTGGGATGAAAATAAAACATCAAAAAGATAAAAATTATGTGCAAGTGTGCAAGCAAGAACTATTTGTTAGGAAAGTAGATAACTAGTGAGTTTGAATCATTTGTTATAAACTTGATTGTTGAAGTGCTCATTGATGAGTGTATTTCACTCATACTTTAGATATCATCTAAACTTGATATTTAACTTATTTCTACAAGTCTTAGAACGTTTTAATGTGTTTTGATATTGTGATATAGGTTGATGAAATTGAAAGAAATAAGCAAAAGTTGGCAAATTGAAGAAAATAGCTAAATTATAAGAGATTCAAAGTTCGAGGACTAAAGCGCAAATATTCAAAAGTTGTGTCGGATTTCAAAATGAAGATTCGAGAGTGCTTAGAGTCAATTGGATGAAGAAATAAGTCAAAGGAATCAAATATAATCAAAGTATGATCACACATCAATTTCCAACCGAAAAAGTTATGCTACAAATTCGTAGTCTCATATTGAGACTCGTTTTTTACATAGATCTGAAACAAAGTTATCTTTTCAACACATCTTGAATCACCTTAATTGGACATCGGGAGCAAAATTTATGATAGAAATACCAAAAGACGCGCAGTGTCGAATTTTCATCCGAAACGGACGCCGCAGCGCCTTGTGTGAGAAATATTTTTTGAATATTTTTGGACTCTTTTCTTGGCCCAATACGACTCCAACCCTTCCAAAACTTCAAAATACTATAAATACAACCTTCAATACCTAATTCGGGAGGGGAGGTTCAAGAGGCAAGGGAAATTCAACCCACAATTGAAGGAACAAAACATCAAAAGACTCAAGATCAAGAGAGGCGGCGCAAAGAACATCAAGGGAAATTCCAACTAAAGTTTCAAAAAAGTTTATCTTTCCATTCTTCATTATGTTCTCTCATAAATTACATAGATTTTATAAATTACATCATGAACTAAACAATTTATCTAGGGTTTGATGTAGCCAAACTTGATATTATGATTTGATTTTGTCATAATTATTTCTATTTGATTTTTCATATATATTTGATTGTGTCATGAAATTAATGTTTTCAATTAATTGGTCACTAATTGAATGAATAGATGTTAGTCAATTTCGGCACTCGAGAGATAAATTTAGGCAGATCATAGGATTAACACAACGTAAATTTTATGGGTTTCGAAAGAAAGTATAAGATCTATGAAGCTACTTCATAAAAGAATTATGAACTTGATAAAATCTTTGATTTTAATTCGGAATAGAGATGTTGGAATTGAATTCTAAGATTAATTTCTAGTCGGCACTCGAGAGAATGGAGAAAAATACATTAGGATTCTTGCTTTTAAACATGAGAAAATTGACTAGAATAGTTAGAAATAATTAAATCATAAATGAAAGTTAAGTGAAATCATTCCATATGCCTTTCTTATATTGAGTCATTCGTTTACATTGCGTTCTTTGAATTCATTACTAGAATCATCGTTAGATTAGTTAAAAATATTGACTATAAATTCATTCGTCTAGATAAAATAGAGGCTAAAATAATTATAGTACTTAGTATAAAATCAAATATCAATCATTGTGGGTTCGATACTATAACTTTAATACTATATTACAAAACTTGACACCGTACACTTTCACGTTATAGAAAATGCGTGACACTCATAATTGGGAGAATCATCACATGAATGAATTGTTGACGTTACTAGTTGGACTAAATCGAATTTGAGTGGTGTAAGAAATTGATCAAAGAAATTAAACTTTTGAATTACACCTTGGGAGAGATAATGAAATAAACGAGTTTGGGGGTGTGTGAATCCTACGAGCGTATAAAGGAGATAATTAACCACATAGGGTTAGGAATTGAACCACCTTGTGAATGTACGGGGTTATACTTGATTCCTCACACACACCCGTTTTGCATTGGATAAGTGGAAATTTAGCTCTTGCATTGTGATTTTGAAACCATTCATAAATGTGACATAATATTCTCAATAATGAGCAAAAAAAGCAAGCTATCTGACTAAGTATTTGTTTGTGTAATTTCTTTTAGTGATTTTCTTTTTCGTTGAGCTTTGTTTGCTCAATAACTAACAAACTGTTAAGTTTGGGGGTATTTGACAAGTGTTTTTACTCATGAGTTTTATACAATTCTAACTTAATTGTTAGCTAAATCTTACGAGTTTTGATGTGTTCGTTAATGTTGTTTTATAGGTTGGTAAGGTTGTGTAAAAGGGTGTTAAAGCAAAGAAAAAAACCAAAAACCAAGGAAATTAGGCGCCATACTAGGAGTGTGATAGGAAGTGTGTAGAAAATGCAATAAAATGAAGAGAAAAAGAACACAGCACGCCAGGCAAGGCTGCTTACACTACTTGACTCAATAATCTCATGATCTCTAATGCCCCCCTTACAATTTATTTATATCCCCCCTCATTCCCCAAATGACTCCTAACTGAATGGATAACAACTTCTAACAGAATTTAAGTGACTCAGCTGAATTCTAGAAGCTCCTACTGTGCCTTGCTGTCAATGGTTGGTCCCCCACGTGCTTTGTTAGTTTTCTGGCGCCTGGAATATGTAAATTGAATTGGAGGTCTATCAAATACTCCCCCCAATGCAGTCACCTTGTCCTCAAGGTGCAGATTAGGAAATTGTTGGCTGATTAATAAAAAGGGTTCCCACGTGGCTTCCATAGGAGATAAGCCCTTCCACTGAATCAACACCTCCATGCCTCTGGTTCCTCCCTGGTCCCTGAAACCCAAGACCAATTCCGGTTCCACAAGCAGTTCCCAATCTTCCCCCAACTGACTGGGTAAAGGAGACACCATTTGAGCACTTCCCACGACTTTTTTCAATTGCGAAACATGAAATACTGGATGGATGCGAGTTGTATCAGGCAATGCTAAATGATAGGCCATTTGTCCCACCCTTGCTATTATTTCGAAAGGACCGTAATATCTCGGGGATAGCTTCTTATTTGAGTAGCTAACTAATGATTTCCGCCTGTACGGTCTCATGTTCAAGTACACCCAATCACCCACAACGAACTCGACTTCCCTTCTGTGCTTGTCTGCAGCCAACTTCATCAGTTGTTGTGCCTTGTGCAAATGCACCTTCAACTCTTCCAGAAGTTTGTCCCTTTCTAGCATCTGTTGCTCCAGGGACGAGACGGTTGTTGAACCCTTCTCAAACCGAACCAATGGAGGCGGGTCGCGACCATATAAGATGCGGAAAGGAGTGAGTTGAGCTGAGACATGATAGGATGTGTTATACGAGTATTCTGCCCAATGCAAGAACTGGTACCACTGCTTTGGTCTGACCGAGGCAAAGCATCTAAGATAAGTCTCCACTCCCTTGTTCACCACCTCGGTTTGCCCGTCTGTTTGGGGATGGTACGCTGAACTGTGTTTCAGAGGGGTCGTCTGCAGTTTGAAGATTTCCCTCCAGAATTGGCTCACGAACACTTTATCCCTGTCGGATACAATAGAACGGGGTACTCCATGTAGTCGAACTACTTCTTTTGTAAAGATGGTCGCAATAGAAGGGGTTGAAAAAGGATGTTTCAGCCCTATGAAATGTACTTGCTTAAACGGTCAACAGCTACTAAGATTGAATCAAACCCTTCGGACCTGGGCAGCCCCTCCACGAAATCCATTGAAATATCTTCCCAAACCTTGTCCGGAATGGGTAATGGCTGGAGCAGTCCAGCTGGAGCCAGGGTTGAATATTTGTGTTGTTGGCAAATGGTGCAGGCAGCCACATAAGTCCGATGTCTCGCCTCATCCCCTTCCAGAAAAAAGTTTCAGCCACCCTCCGATAGGTCTTAAGGAAGCCTCCATGCCCCCCAACCTTACTATCATGGCCCTCATGTAAGGCCATCTGAACCCACGGCGAATCCTTGGGCAGCACAAGTTTGCCATTGTAAAGCAGGTGGCCCCGAAGTAGAGAAAACCCTGGGGTAACTGTTTGACCCTTGTGTAGGGAAGTGCATATCGCACCCAGTTCGGCATCCTCTGCTACTACGTTTTGAAGCTCGCCCAACTTCAGAGAGCTTGGGACACTTATGGCCATTAGTGAGGTTGTTGCATCCACTCGTGACAGTGCATTAGCTTCTTTGTTTTCCAACCCGACCTTGTACTCGATGTCAAAGTCGAACCCCAGCAACTTGGTCAGCCAATGTTGGTATTCTTGGTTGATTTCTCGTTGCTCCAGCAGAAATTTTAAGCTGCGTTGGTCCGTTCGTACAACAAACCTTCGTCCCAATAAATAGTGTCTCCACTTTTGTATTGCGAAAACTATGGCCATGAGTTCCCATTCGTAAATAGACTTGCCCTTTGCCCTGGAGGGAAAGACTTGACTGAAGAACGCAATTGGCCGGTGATTTTGCATAAGGACGGCACCTAACCCATTCCCTGATGCGTCTGTCTCCATAACAAATGGTTGGTTAAAGTCGGGTAATGCCAAAACCGGCATAGTAGTCATAGCTTCCTTCAGCTTCATGAAAGCTTCTTCAACCTCTGCATTCCAACCGAAACTGTTTTTCTTTAGTTGTTGAGTTAATGGCCAAGCCATGTCTCCATATGATTTAACGAACCGCCTATAATACCCGGTCAGTCCTAAGAATCCCCTTAGCTCCTTAATAGACTTGGGCCTAGGCCAATCCCGCATAGCTGCGATTTTAGACTCATCAGCTGCTACCCCAAACGCGGAGATAATGTGTCCCAGATGTCAAGGATATTGAATAAGATTCCAAAGATCATCAAAGATTGCGATTATAATATTTTCTTTTAGTGTAGGATTACTTTCATTAATAGTAGATTGCATAATATTTCCTTTTATGTTTATTTCCTTTTACAGTTATTTGTAACCCTATAAATAGGGTCTTTTACTTTGTAATAGAAACAAGTTTATTATATACAATTTATAATATTATTCACATGGTATCAGAGCAGTTTCGATCCTAAACAAATTAACCTTTGAATTTCGTTTCCGGCGAGCGGCCTTGAGCCGCTCGTCGGCTACCAATGTTGTTTTTCTTTTTTTATTTTCTTTTCGGGTGTATCCCTACAAAGTCACATCACATTCCAGTGGCCACAACTCAGTTTTTGCAGTTTGTTTGGAGTTTCTTCAGCTTTTGGTAATCTGGAACTTGGTCCGGTTTATTTGAAATTTGGTTAAGTATGTCCAGTTCATCTGGAATTTGGTCTAGTTCATTTGGAATTTGGTTTAGTATATGTCCAGTTCATCTGGAATTTGGTTAAGTTCATTTAGAATTTGGTTTAGTATGTCCAATTCATCTGAAATTTGGTTCAGTTCATTTGGAATTTGATTTACTATTGTCCAGTTCATCTGGAGTTTTGGCCGGTATTTTGGCATTAGAACTTTTGTTGGAACATGAATTATATGTTCAACTAAGTTTTCCCGACAGATAGAGCTCGCTGTGTGTGTCGGCACACTTCGTCAATTTCCTTTGAAAATTCTTATTGGTGAGTGAGCTCTCTGAAGTGTCTTTGGAGTGGTTGAATCTTCGATTCTCTTGGGTCACAATTCAGCCTTTTAGGTGTGGGTTCTTCTGGTCGTCCACGGTTGACTGAATTTTTGTCAACGTGTGACTCTTCTTCGGTGGTTTCTCGTTGGTTCTTGTTGTTTCTTTGGAGTGTTCTTGAAGTGGTTTTGGAGTGGTTCTTTGTTGTTCTTGGTCTCTCGTCGTCGTACTTTTCGTCGTTGGTTGCTTTGATTTGGATTTCTTCTTCGTGAACACAAGTATTGTCATCGTCGTCAATTCATAATTGCAAATTGATGATTTTACCCGCATCAATTTGAGGGGGGGTGTCAAGGATATTGAATAAGATTCCAAAGATCGTCAAAGATTGCGATTATAATATTTCCTTTTAGTGTATGATTACTTTCATTAATAGTAGATTGCATAATATTTCCTTTTATGTTTATTTCCTTTTACAGTTATTTGTAACCCTATAAATAGGGTCTTTTACTTTGTAATAGAAACAAGTTTATTATATACAATTTATAATATTCTTCACGCCAGATAGTCCAACTCTTTCTGCCCGAACAAGCATTTTCCTTCATTTGCATACAACCGATTCTCCCGCAATACGGTTAACACCTCAGTCAAATGATCCATGTGTTCCTCTATTGTTTGGCTGTACACTAGGATGTCATCGAAGAACACCAAAACGAACTTTCGGAGGTAGTTACGAAAAATTTGGTTCATGAGGGATTGAAATGTTGCCGGCGCATTCGTTAAACCGAACGGCATTACAAGGAACTCATAGTGCCCCTCATGAGTTCGAAAGGCTGTCTTGGGAACATCTTGTTACCATATATGGATGGATGTTACCATATATGGTTGAATTCGTATTTAGGAATAAAGCATATTTTTAGGAATTAGATTTATTTACTTTCCTTGTATATTCAATGATTGTACAATATATATACACAATAGACATGGCAATAGAAAACAACGATTTTACAAAGATTGTTCAGCATCTTTTGTCATGGTATCAGAGCCGTGGTTCTAAGTTCTTACCAGGTGTGAGTTTTTTTTTCGATTGAATCTTCCAGTTTCGGTATTAGGGTTGTCGCGATCGGACCATCCTCCTGCTGCGGTCTCGATCGGACCATCCTGTTGCCGTCTCGATCGAACGTTGCGAGTGTTTCTTGCTGGTCGTGGGTGGATTTTGGTGCGAGTGTTCCTGCTGTTTCAGATTTTTAGCCTTCTTGTACGGGTTTTCAATTCCGACGACGTTCTCTGCCTTTTGAAGTCTTCGCTGGGTTCGACGGTTTTCCTGGGCTAGGTTTCTCTTGTTCTTCTCCTTCCTGTGGCGGGCTTTCTCTGGTTCTCTCGGTGCCTTCCTGTGGCTGGCTTTCTCTGGTTCTCTCGGTGCCGGTTAGCTTGGTTGGGCATTTCATTTGGCCCTTTGTTTAATATTTGGGACATTTGGGCCTCCTATTGTTTGTTTAAATTATTTGGGCCCAATTTCTTTATTGGGTATTTCAGTTGGGCCTTCTCTTGGTTATTTAGTTTTTTGGGCCTCTACTTGATTATTTAATTTGGGGTCTCCTTATTGGGTTAAATATTTAATTCATCATGTCATCTGACAAGTTAGACTCATTTCTTATTCGACTTAATGGCAAAAATTACTCGGCTTGAGAGTTCCAATTTCAACTATTTGTCAAAGGCAAGGAGTTATGGGGTCATCTTGATGGTAGTGATCCGGCTCCAACAGATGTCGATGCTTTATCGAAGTGGGAAATCAAGGATGCTCGGGTTATGACTTGGATCCTTAGTTCGGTCGAACCTCAACTCATTCTCAATCTAAGGCCCTACAAATCTGCTGCTGATATGTGGGCTTATCTTGGCAAGGTTTACAAACAGAACAATACCGCTAGACGTTTTCAGTTGGAGTATGAAATGGCTCATTTTACACAAGGAAGTCTATCAATTGAAGAATATTTTTCAGGTTTTCAAAATCTTTAGGCTAAATATTCGGATATTGTTTATGCTGATGTTCCAGCTACAGCTCTATCTGCTGTTCAATCGGTGCATGAAACAAGTAAGAGGGACCAATTCTTGATGAAGCTACGTCCCGATTTTGAGGCTGTGCGATCTAATTTGATGAATCGTCATCCTGTTCCATCTCTGGATACTTGTGTGGGTGAACTTCTTCGTGAGGAGCAACGTATCATTACCCAGGCTATCATGGAACATAGAGATACTATTAGTGGTCCTGTTACTGTGGCTTATGCAGCACATGGGAGAAATAAGAGTCGAGACATGCGTGCTATCCAGTGCCATAACTGTAGAGCTTTTGGTCACATTGCTCGGAATTGTCCTAAGAAAGTCTGTCATTATTGCAAGGAACCAGGTCATCACATCACTGTTTGTCCCGTTCGACCTGCAAGGAAACAGACTGCTACCTATCATGCCTCCACTGGTGCCTCGAGTTTTGCGACATTGCCTGCTGCCTCGCATGATGTTCCTACTCCTGCTTCTGTGTCCACTCTCACCCCTGAAATGGTACAACAAATGATCAATTCTGCTTTCTCTGCTTTTGGCCTCTCTGGTACTCATGCAACCTCTTTTAAGCCATGGTTCTTTGACTCTGGAGCCTCTAATCATATGACCAACTCCAATATTCCCCTTTCCAATGTCAAAAAATATCGTGGTAATCTAGAAATACACACCGCTAATGGCAGTTCTCTGCCTATTAGCGCTGTTGGTGATCTTTCCTTTTCTTTAACCAATGTTTTTGTATCTCGTAATCTCTCTACAAATTTAATTTCGGTTGGTCAATTAGTTGATAGTAATTATGATGTCCATTTCTCTCGTTCTGGTTGTGTTGTGCAGGATCCAGTGTCCGGGAAGATGATCGCGATGGGGCCTAAAGTAGGACGACTCTTTCCCTTGGACATTTATCCTTTACCTCGTTCTCCTTTACTTTCATTTGCATGTAATGCTATTAGTGCTGATAATAAGTTGTGGCATAAACGTTTAGGTCACCCAAACTCAGATGTACTTCGTACTTTATTTCATTCCAATCTATTGGGTAATAAAACATGTTCTTCCGATTTTTCTTTTGATTGTGTTGCATGCAAAATTAGCAAAAGTAAAGTTCTCCCTTTTCCCTCTCATGGTTCCCGTGCCTCCCAATGTTTCGATATTATACATAGTGATGTTTGGGGGATTTCACCTATTATTTCTCATGCCCGATACAAGTACTTTGTTACATTTATTGATGATTTCAGTCGCTTTACTTGGGTTTATTTTTTGAGGGCCAAAGCCGATGTCTTTTCAGTATTTCAACGTTTTCTTGTTTTTCTTGAGACTCAATTTTCTAGTGGCATAAAGATCTTGCGTTCTGATTCTGGGGGGGAATATATGTCAAATGCGTTTCAGAACTTTCTCCAAACTAAGGGTATCATCTCCCAGCGTTCTTGCCCTTCGACGCCGCAGCAAAACGGTGTTGCTGAAAGAAAGAATCGTCACCTCCTTGATATGGTGCGAACCCTTTTACTTGAATCATCTGTCCCTTCTCGATTTTGGTGTGAAGCACTTTCCACTTCAGTTCATTTAATTAATCGTTTACCCTCTCCCACTTTAAATCACGTTTCTCCATTCTTTAGGTTGTATGGACATTCACCATCATACTCTGATCTGCGTACATTTGGTTGTTTGTTTCGTTCATCTTCCTGCTCATGAGCGTCATAAGCTTACTGCTCAATCTGTTCAGTGTGCTTTCCGTGGTTATGCTGTCTCTCAAAAGGGTTTTGTTTGTTATGATCCTCATGTTCAACGCATTCGTATATCTAGGAATGTGGTTTTCCTTGAAAACCAATATTTTTTTCAGTCTCATATTGCGCTGCCATCTGCATCTCTCTCTGTCCTGCCTAACTTCTCTGATTCTCCTACTACCGTGGTACGGTTTAAACCTGGGCTTGTCTATGAACGACGTAATCGTGAGACTGGTGCTGCTCCTTATGTGCCCCCTCCCGATCTCCCCCCGGCACCTGATCCTGCTACGGTTCCCTCCTGTCTTCGTAGGTCTGCACGTCCTTCTCGACCACCTGATAGGTATGGTTTCTCCTCTCCCGTCTCTTTTGTAGCTACTTTATCTGCTATTTCCATCCCTTCTTCTTATAAACAGGCCATGGAACATGAGTGTTGGCAGAATGCAATGACAGCGAACTTCAGGCACTTGAGGAGAATCACACTTGGGACGTTGTCCCTTGTCCTCCTACAGTGAAACCTATTGGGAGTAAGTGGGTTTTCTCTGTGAAACTTCGTTCTGATGGTTCCTTGGATCGATATAAAGCTCGCCTTGTAGCTCTGGGTAATAGACAGGAATATTGGGTTGATTATGAGGAGACATTTGCTCCTGTCGCCAAAATGACCACAGTGCGGACAGTCTTAGCTATTGCTGCCTCCCAATCTTGGAAGCTCCATCAGTTGGATGTGAAGAACGCCTTTCTTCATGGTGATCTTCACGAAGAAATTTATATGAAACTTCCATCGGGTATGACTACTACTTCTCCTCGTGACGTCTGTCGCCTGCGACGTTCTCTGTATGGGCTCAAGCAGGCTCCTCGGGCTTGGTTTGAGAAGTTTCGTAGCACGCTCATTACCTTTAGTTTTACACAAAGTCAGTATGATTTTTCTCTCTTCCTCCACAAATCTGCCTTGGGTATTGTACTTCTGTTGGTTTACGTGGATGACATTATCATTACTGGCACAGACTGTCGTTTCATTTCTGAGCTTCAACAGTTATTGCATGCCACTTTTCACATGAAAGATCTTGGCCAACTCACATACTTCTTGGGCCTCGAAGTTCATCATCGAGATCAAGGTCTTTTCTTAAACCAGCATAAATATGTTCAAGATCTTATTGCTTTGGCTGGTTTGGAGGATTCTTCTTCAGTTGATACCCTTATGGAAGTCAATGTAAAGTACAGGAAAGATGAAGGGGATCTTCTAGACGACCCTACTCTATATCGTAGTCTAGTTGGGAGTCTTATCTATTTGACCACCACTCGCCCAGATATCTCTTATGCCGTCCATCAGGTCAGCCAGTTTATGTCTTCTCCTCGGCATCTTCATCTTGCGGCTGTTCGTCGTATTGTTCGCTATCTACGTGGATCACCTACTTGTGGGTTGTTCTTTCCTAAAGGGTCTTCTCTTCAGCTCTTAGCCTACAGTGATGCTGATTGGGCTGGTTGTCCGGATACACGTCGTTCTACTACGGGTTGGTGTATGTTTTTAGGTGGTGCATTGATCTCTTGGAAGTGTAAGAAACAAGATCGTGTTTCTAAATCATCTACTGAGGCTGAGTATCGTGCCATGTCTACCGCTTGCTCCGAGATTATTTGGTTACGTGGTCTTCTAGGGGAGCTTGGGTTTCCTCAAACTTCTCATACTCCTCTCCATGTAGATAACACTAGTGCTATTCAAATTGCCGGCAATCCCGTCTTTCATGAACGCACCAAACATATTGAGGTTAACTGTCACTTTATTCGTGACACTTTGATAGATCAAGTAATATCCCTTCCCTACATTTCTTCTGATCTTCAGGTGGCCGATATTTTCACGAAAGCCATGACTCGATTGCGACATCAATTCCTTGTTGGCAAATTGCTGCTGGTTGATCTCCCCGCATCAATTTGAGGGGGGATGTTACCATATATGGATGGATGTTACCATATATGGTTGAATTCGTATTTAGGAATAAAGCATATTTTTAGGAATTAGATTTATTTACTTTCCTTGTATATTCAATGATTGTACAATATATATACACAATAGACATGGCAATAGAAAACAACGATTTTACAAAGATTGTTCAGCATCTTTTGTCACATCCTCCGGCCGCACTCTAATCTGATGATAACCGGACTTCAGGTCTATTTTTGAGAATATGGTGGCCCTATTTAGCTCGTCGAGTAATTCGTCGATCACAGGTATTGGAAATTTGTCGGGCACGGTGACCTTATTCAAGGCTCGATAATCGACACAAAACCTCCAGCTCCCGTCTTTCTTCTTTACTAACAACACTGGGCTCGAAAATGGACTGATACTTTGCTGTATAAGACCTGCTCCTAACATTTCTCGAACTAGCTTCTCTATCTCATTTTTCTGGAAATGGGGGTAGCGATAGGGCCTTACACTAACAGGGGCGGCTCCAGGTTGCAAGTTAATCGCATGATCCCGACTCCTCGAAGGGGGAAGACCGTTCGGCATCTCGAATACAGTAGCAAATTGTTTCAACACTTCTGAAATGAGCCCTGGAGGTTCCTGACCCATCATTTTGTTCTGCACCATAATATTACTCAACTCCAGTAGGGCTCCATCTCCCTGTGCTTTGAGGGCCTTCAACATAGCCTTCATAGATACCGATGCCCTGCTCAAGCTAGAGTCCCCTTTTAGTGTGACCTTCATGCCTGACACCGTGAAAGTCATTGTGATGTTCTGCCAGTTGACTTGCATTTCCCCGAGTTTTCGCAACCATTGCATACCAAGAATGACATCGGAGCTCCCCAATTCCAACGGCAGAAAGTCATCCTCCACGATTACATTCTGTAATTGTAATCTCACCTCCTTACAAATTCATTCCCCTTTCATCGTCAGCCCAGTCCCCATAATCACCCCATACCCAGTAGTTCTTGATAAGGGAAGTCCTAATTGTCTGACCACGTCAACTGCAATGAAATTGTGAGAGGCCCCACAATCTATCAGGACTATTACCTCTTTCAGCCCTATCCTGCCTTTGATTTTCATAGTGTCCGGTGCGGTGAGACCCACAACGGAATTGATGGAGAGTTCAACAGCGGATCCCACTGCCACCCCGTCATCGCCGTTACCCCCGAAGCACTCGCCGTCGACGTCAAGCGGATCGCCGACCAAGTCACTGCTCTGTCCTAGCCCCCCCCTCTCCGTTAGAGTCTTCATCTTCACGGACTACCATTACTTGGAGCTCCCGATTTTTGCATCTATGGCCAATAGTGTACCTTTCATCACAAGTGTAACACAATCCTTTTTCCCTCTTCGCCTGTAGCTCCGAAACGGTCAATCGTTTGAAGGGAACAACGGATTTCTGTGGAAGAGCCGGGCGATGCGGTATTAGATTCAATGGCACTGTTGGCTTCTGGAATGAAGTATTGGAGTGGGTTGGAGGTGAATTAAACAAGGTTGTGGGGCTTTTAAGTCTTGCTGGACCGGAAGCGGTTGGGCCCAGATGCATCATCACGTTTCTCTCCTCCACCCTCTGGGCCACCTCCATTATTCGGTCCAGGCCCACAGGATTTAGTAATAGGACTTCAGCCCTTATGTGGGGAACTAGCCCATTTATGAAATTACACTCCAGAATTTCTTCTGAAACATTCTGCAATGGCGACGCTAGTTTCTCAAACAGCCGGCGGTACTCTTTGACAGAAGTCGTCTGACGGAGGGCCAAAAATTGAGCACATAGTGACCCCTCCTGTGAGGGTCGAAACCGACGAAGTAAATTGACTTTCAATTCTTCCCAATTTCTCATGGGCCGACGACGTTCCTCCCATTGATACCACGCCAACGCATCTCCATCAAGGCATATGGCGGCTACTTCCCACTTTTCCTTCTCTGTCATTCTATTAACGTTGAAATAACGCTCTACCCGAAAAATCCAGCCATCGGGGTCGCTTCCGTCGAACACTGGCATGTCCAATCGCCGAATTCGCGAATCGGATCTCCACCCACTGTCAACTCCACTTCTCGTGTTCCTGCTTCCCCCAGCACTTGTTTGAGTTTCCCTCAATTCCGGTGATGATTCCTGTGGGTGTGTCGTTTCCCCCATTTTCTCCTTCCTATCCCGTTCCTGCAGCTCTCGATGGCGGAACATGGCCTCAAATTGCTCCCTCATTTCTGCTCTCAAGGCATCCAAACTGGACTGTACGGATGCATGATTATCTGCCACCAGTTGTTCCAGAACTCCGACCCTGTCACCGAGTGTCATGACTACCAAGCTGGATCTATTGCTCTGATACCACTTTGATAGGAAGTGTGTAGAAAATGCAATAAAATGAAGAGAAAAAGAACACAGCACGCCAGGCAAGGCTGCTTACACTACTTGACTGAATAATCTCGTGATCTCTAATGCCCCCCTTACAATTTATTTATATCCCCCTCATTCCCCAAATGACTCCTAACTGAATGGATAACAACTTCTAACAGAATTTAAGTGACTCAGCTGAATTCTAGAAGCTCCTACTGTGCCTTGCTGTCAATGGTTGGTCCCCCACGTGCTTTGTTAGTTTTCTGGCGCCTGGAATATGTAAATTGAATTGGAGGTCTATCAGAGTGCCCAGACATCCCAAAACTGAATTTCCAAGTAGTGAGTCGACGCTCAGGCGCCATACCGAGAGCGCCCAGACGCTACGAAACCGGATTCCAAGTGCAACATAGTGCCCAAGCTCCATGACCCATGAGCTGCTAAGGTTGCGCAGAGGGGTAGAAGGGTAGCGCCTAAGTGCCGACAGTGCATCTCAACGCTCGGGCGCTGCCCACCGGCACTTAGGTGATGCGCTGCCTGTTTAGGGTTGCACTATTTTGGTCACTAAAAAGCCTAGAAAGACTCCAAATTTGGGGAAACGTAGGGAGTATAAAAACAAGTTATTAGCACTTTTGAGAGGCATTAGATACAACTTAAGAATTCGAGACAAAACAATAAAACAAGAGTTAAGGTTTGAAATCAAGATTGGAGGCAAGAAGAGAACTTGGAGCAAGATTTATCCTCTTTTCTACATCTCAATTCAAAACCTGATGATGTACTCGATGCAAATCTTTAGTTTTTCTTCAATTATTACAACTAGCTAAGTTTTCAATTCGGACAAACAATATAATCTTTTGACACACTTTATTTCTTTTATTCAAAATTCAAGTTTTTTTATTATTTACATGTTGATTTTAATTATATACTTAATGCTTTGAATTACTTGATAACAAATTCAATGATTTTGTGAGTTTATTACCAATCAAGATGTGAGTTTTAGATTTAGACCACATATTAAAATCCGGTAATCTAGTATAACGTGTAAAGATACCGATAATAATTATTGCGGTCTTAGATGAATTCTTAGAACTAATATTTCGTTTAACTGAAATTGATTTTCAAGTTGTATCTTATGCCTCTCAATGTGTGAACCCCTTTAAAAGTATCAATAACTTGTATTTATACTCTTCCCACGTTTCCCAAATTTGGAGTCTTTCTGAGCTTTTCACGGGCCAAAACGGTGCAACCCTAAACCAGGCGGAGCGACGCCTAAATGCTAATGCAGTGCATCGGGTGGCACCTAGGCGCTACCCTTCTGCTCCTCTGCTGGAACTTCACAGCGCCTGGACGCCATGTTGCTGCTTTGAATCCGGTTTCAAATAGCATGGGCACTGACTTTCTGTATGGAAATTCAGTTTTGGGATGCCTGGGCATTCCTCATATGACGCCTAAGCGCTGGCTTTGTGCTTATTTTTCTTTATTTTTGGTTTGTTTCTTCACTTTAGCACTATTTTACACCACCTTACCAACCTATAAAACAGCACTAACAAGCACATAAAAAGTGTTCTATACTCATAAGATTTAACAAACAATCAAGTTAAAATTGTATAAAACTCGTGAAAAAAAACACTCGTCGCTCATCAACCAAAACTACATCAACATCCACGAATTGACACCCATCGGTTATACCATGAAATTATAGGAGAGGTTAATTAAACATAGATTAAGGAATAATTGAAAAAAATCATAAATCAGTTTGGCTATATGCTACGAAGGTTTATTATGGAAGCCATTTACTAGGGAGAGAATCACGGAAAATAACCAAAACTTACATCTGGTTTTCATTTATCCACAAAAAGTCAAGATAAAAGGAATTTCTATTTGATAATATTATTAAGGAAGAGTATGATAAAGTTGGCACTAAATAAATTGGTGAAAAGGTATTCATGCAGCCGCCTTCAAATTTGTTGAAACAAATCTTAGATTTGTTGTTGCTGCACTCCATAAATAGGAACAACTAACAATCTTCATCCATACATTTCATCTCTTTAAGATCTCACTGAATGTACTGTGTGCTATAAATATCAATATTCTCATCTAAGCGCTTCCATACTTGACACATATTCCACCCCAACCAATTGTATTCTCTAATTCATCTTCTCATGGCCTCCCTTACTTTCGATACACGGATTCTTCTACGATAGTTATCATTTTATCTTTAATAGTTCGATAAATTCGTATCATCCTAGCTATGGGTTTCAGTAATAATTTACTAAAACAGTTTGTATCTTTATTTGATATCATGGCCATGAATAAAGTTCTCTAGCTTTACTCCTTAGTACTCTCAAGTTCAACTTAGTATAGATGTAAACTTCTATTTTACCTTTATCAAATTATTTTGTAAACAACTTTCTTTCATCCTTGGTTCTAACTTAAATGATACTAATATAGCTCTCTCCAAAACTCATGAATTATCATCTTGACTTCAATCCCTCGTTCTTATTTCTTTCTTGTTTTATAAAGAAAAAAATAAACACACACACACTCTCTCGTATATATGGAAATAACAATACTTCTATTGTGTCAAGGAGCTTGAATAAAATTCTGAAAATCGTCGAAGATTGAATAAGTTTCCGAATATCGTCGAAGATTACGATTATATTATTATAATTGTATTAGATATAGATAGATTGTTTTTACCATTAATTAATATTGTAATTGATTGTTTCCATATTTAGTTGTTATTTTAGTCATATTTAATGAGAGAACCTCTCACAAAGAGAGGCATCGAATTTTTTATCGAGTATATTTAACATGGTATCAGAGCCAGTTCCTTAAAATTTTCTCTTTTTTTTTGTCAGGTTTTCTCAAAGCGGGAGGAGCAAAAAAGCTCCTCATGTCTGGTCTTCGTCAAATCAATTGTTTATTTTTTTTTCTGTTCATGTTCCTTTTAGCGTATTGAGAAAATAATTCAAAATCAGCCTTTTTTTTATTCTGAAAATTTACCAAAAAAAATTTGTCGTTGAGTTTTTTTGTGTAGGTTGTTTTGTGGGATTTCTTCCACCTGCAGTATCTGGAGTTTTGGCCGGTGTTTTGGTGTTAGAGCTTTTATTGGAATACGAATTATGTATTCGACTAAGTTCTCCCGACAAATAGAGCTCACTGTGTGTGTCGGCACACTTCGTGAATTTCTTTTGAAAATTCTTCTTGGGGGGTGAGTTCTCATAGTTTCTCGTCATTTTTTGTAGTATTCTCGTAGTATCTTTCGAGTGTTCTTGGAGTGATTTTGAAGTAGTTTTTTGTTGTTTTTGCATTATTTGTTGTTCTTGGTCTCTCATTGTCACTAGTTTTCGTAGTTGGTTGCTCTGATTTGGATTTCTTCTTAGTGGGCACAAATATTATCACCGCCAGTTCATGATTGCAAATTAATGCTTTTACCAGTATCAGTTTGAGGAGGATGTCAAGAAACTTGAATAAGATTCCGAAGATCGTCGAAAATTGAATAAGATTCCGAAAATCGTCGAAGATTACGATTATATTATTATAATTGTATTAGATATAGATAGATTTTTTTTTACCATTAATTAATATTGTAATTGATTGCTTCCATATTTAGTTATTATTTTAGTCATATTTAATGAGAGAACCTCTCACAAAGAAGGGCATCGAGAAAATATAGTCGTTATCGAGTCTCACTCGTCTAATAAAATTCAAAAATAACGACTAGTTTTTCAATTTTAATCCGATTTTAATCTCTACCAAACATACTCTATACCTATTTTAAATTTAAGCTAATATTTGGCATGAATTTCATAGAAGATACTATAAAACGACCATTTATGAACTAAAAGACCAAAATCATAATACTATAACATTCAACATTTTTTTTTCTTTACAAGGACTACAATAAAGGTTCAACAATTAGTAAGGTGTTTCATGTATCTCGGAGAATCCAGAGGGGTTAGGCAAGCCAGGAAGGCGTTAATGTTTCCTGCATCAGTTTTATCCTCCCCTCTAAAATGAAAATTAATAAAAAGATGCAACTTAATCTAATAGACTTTGTTAGAGTATCTTCTGGGATCCTTGTTTTGCTCTACTCCCATTGACTATTTTTTCCCTTTTTTTTTTTTTTTTGACAGGTTGGGGGGCATTTGGGGGTGGGAGAGAAGATGGGTGGGGAACTAAATTTAGGTTTATACGGTATCAATTAAACACAAAAGGAGTGAAATTGAAAATGTACAAAAGAAGTACCATGATGCTGAAATGAAATTTTTATGTATGAACATAAAATAAATACCTGGAAGAAATCATGCCCAACATTCCGGGCATGGGCCTCATGAGCACTCCACGGTCATTATCAATCACCTATCAACCAGTAAAGCAAGATAAACAGGAGGATTTTCACACAAATGCATCAAAGAAAAATTCCAATTCATCACCAGCAGTGAAACTAGGAAAAGAGTATTTGACTTGTATTTGCCTGTTCTTGATCATGGATTTATTTGTCCTTTCACGGAATATTTTTCGTTACTCTTTGATGTTCCGATGATGTGCTTCATGTCAAATTTATGTTCCGCTTTGCCTTTCATGGCAACTCTTCCTACAAGAAAGAAAATATCATAACAGAGGCAGAGACAAATAATATGATATGTGTTTTAAAAAGCCACCAAATTGACCTATTTCTTGTGCGTAACCAATTGGTAACCAATTGAAGACAACTTCACAAAGAAATAATTTAAAGCGAATCAAAAAATAGATACGCAATCATAAAGTAGTACGACTAAGTAATCCATTCACTGCAAAAATGAACTAAAATAAGACAGCATGACCTTGAAAATGCAACATGGTGAACCACTTGATATAAATACAAAGGGCCACGTGTATATCATTTACTGCCTTCGATATGCTCCCTCACGTACAAGTAGGGATTATTTGTATGTCAAAGCGAAGCACATGCATCATTTAATTAAATGGGTGGTAGCGAGACTTGGGCTAGGACCGTTGAATCGCTTGATATAAAAGTATAAGCTGATAGAGGTGGCCATATGCACATCATTTAAATATTGTCTTTGACAGAACAAAATGTCGATAAGTCGTGTAGAAGTACCAGGTCATCAATTTAGGGCAGTGCAGTATCATAAAGAATACATATACATCAATTATTTGGATAAGCTCATTCATCAGAATTCAAAATCTGAGCTAGCCAACACTCAAAAGCCACTATCTTGTTAACTAAATCCCTTAACATCAGGAAAGGAAGATCAGAACGTGGTCTTTCGTTCTATCATTTTAAGAATTGTTTAGACATTTGCACATATTACCAATTGAAATGGCCGGAACCACAAAGTATAAGCGATCAATCACAAAAAAAGTACAAAATATAAAACTAGCAGAAATAAAAATGAAAAACAGAGAATTATTTCGGCCAAAGCCCAAGAGGATTGGTGACCGCTTCTAAAATCTAATCCTCTGTTTAGCATCCATATAAAATAAATAATGCTCGATTGCACTATAAAGCGAAAAATGCCAAGATATAAGATGGTTCCAATATTACAGAGATCAAGTCACAAGAAGACTTATTTTTACAAACGCTGCATATCGAAGGCACTATTCACCAAGAACTCAAAGAAAATCACTCAAACCCTAGTCTGAACCATACAAACGGAAGTACTCTCAAAACCGTCCACACAAATCACTCATATTACAATTGCAGAACCAGGATTACAAGATTTAGTGCCTCGAATGAGGTTTTCAAGTAGAAGATGAACAAGAACGAAGAACCCTAACTAACGTGGGAATAACCTCTCTCAAACCAAAAGTCATATGCAGGGTGAACGAAGAGACACAGCCAAGTGAGGGTTTTAACCCTCATAACACTCCAGAAGGTCATCCAACAGCTAGAAGCAAACCAAGTGTCAAGATTTCATCAAGTCCATCCCCTGACAAATTTGTCATTTAAGAAATGTGACTTTAACACCAAATTTTGGAAGCACAGTTCAAAACTCGACACCAATATTAAATATACGTGTTTCCACATTAGACTCCTTCCGAAAGAGCAATGAAAATGAAAAAATGAAAAAAATAAAAAAAAATACTTGTTTCTGCATTCAACCATGATTGAATATTTTGTAGATTCAACACTTCAACCATAACAACCCATAAAATTTTTGCATCCTCAATTAAGTGATTCCTCACTTCCAAACTTCAAGAAAATGCTACCCCATCAACAGATATGGAAACTGTGCACGCAGCTCTTTGACAACATCGTCGAGCATATGTTATTACTAATACATCATTAATTTTATTTGTACACTTTAGAATCTTTACATCAACTTAAAGATTACCTATCATAGCACAACTTCTTGAAATCCAACGTAATCAAAGACATACATAGTACATCTTTGGCATGGCTTAAAAGCCAACCAATGTAGACTCTCTGGCCCTTTTCAGCAACTTCAAGAGTGTTATTGCCGAAAAAAGACAGATTCTTTTTGGCTTTTAAATAAAGTCAGACATGCTAAAATCCTATGGAACAAACATGGAAAGCATTTTTGGCTTTCCAAAAAAATAAAACCAGACATGCTAAAACTTAACTGGGTAAAGAACATGGAGGTATATTTATTGGGATGTCAAAATTCCAATTCACAGAACCAGTGAAATCTACAATTCTCAGAGGAGAAAAAATAGGCAAGGTTGCACCTTGATTTGTCTCGGAGAAAACGCACATGGGAACGATATCCTTGAACATATTCAATGAGTAACTCTTTGGCACGTTCGCAACTTCACTTCCTGCCATCTCCATAGTAAACTGGTCCGTATAAAATAATTAACAAAACCATACATATAAATTCCTACATGTTTTCACACAAATACCAGGCATTACAACCAAAAATTAAATTTCAAATAAATTAATTATACTGGAAGAGAAGAAGAGTAGTCTGGGTTGAGGGGATCGAGGGAAACGAGTACTTTGGCGACGGGCGGAGAGTCGGCGCCCGCGGTGGCGGACTCCCATGCCTTGGAAACGACGGGAGGGCACTTCATCAACCGCACCGACTTCTCGGCACTAGCCGTATCCATCGTGCTGTTATTGTTGTAGCTGTTACTTTGCTAATCCTCAATGCTTCTCTGTGTGTTTCTTTTTGGCTATTTTTGGGTCTGTTTCTGACGATGAGGGATTGCAGATGAGATGAAAATGGGGACCGAATAGGAGGGGTAGTTTTTAAATTAACCTCGTCAAACATGTGTTTTGTCAATTTACCCAAATTTTTTTGACATTCACCACAATAACTGTTCATGATTTAAAAAACAAAAATATCCTTCAAATGTTATACAATTACATAAATGTGATATTGTTTAAAAGATAAAAATGTCTTTTTTAACTTATAAAGAATTCCAAACATTCTCAATTAAATTTTAAAACAAAATCATTTTTTTTGTCTGTTTACTCCAACACAGATAAAAATTGTTTCATTTTTCATCTACTTCAAACTTGAAAACAGATAAATTTATCAAACGTTGTACAAGAAGATATTATTTACAACAATCAGTGGAATCGGTTTACGTATTTTTAAATTCGCTTCAGTTAAATTAGTAAATTTTTTTAATATTTAAATCTTATTTCGATATAGATATATAAAAAAATTACAATTTTAAATGGATCTAAAATCATTTTTAATAAAAACGAGAAAAAAAAATTATATACATGTATAATTACAGACAAATTATATAGAAAAAACCGTGCCCGGATGATCCAGACGTCCGGGCGGTCTGGGGATGGTGCGCTTGACAGCGTTTTTAAGTCATAACTTTCTCTCTTAATATCCGATTGAGGTGATTCAAAATGCGTTGAAAAGCTAACCCAAAGGGCTACAACTTTACTTCAGATGTCATTTTCGAATTCGATCGTTTTCCATGTCAAAAAATGGTCTCAATATGAATCTGAAAATCGGTGCAAAACGTTTCAGTTTGAAAGTTGATATATCATAATGTTTTGGCTATATTTCATCCATTTGACTCATTTCTTAATCCAATTGATCTTTAACACTCTCGAATCTTCATCACAAAGTTAGAAACAAGTTTATAATATTTTCACTTAGTCCCTGAACTATCACTTTCCTCCATATTGGTCTTTTCGCTCTTTTCTTCTAATTTCCACCGCGTTCGTCCATTGCATCCTAAACCAAAATACAAGTGTAATTAGAACACTTAGACGCCAATAAATTATGAAAATGTAATTGTTATTGGATAAAAAATGTGATAATTGATCTGGATCTTTATTCTTAAAATCGAGTGACCTTCAGACTCTGAATATGCAAATTGTTCCCTTCAACGACCTCTTGCCTTAACAAGATCTTTTCTATTTAAACTTCTCGCCTTCACTGTATCGTTTCCAAGGACAAGTCCCTATATTTGGATTAAAGAAAAACTGTATTGGTTGTTAAAATAAGAAGAAGTTTCTTATTAGATCCATCAAGAATCTATGGGAATGGAAATTTAGAAACTCGTTCTTCTATAAAAGAAATGGAATATTATTGATATTCTGAAATTGATACAAGAATTATATCAAAAGACAGAAATGTTTTGATTTTCTTACAATCCGAGAGCTCAAGTATTTTTTTTTAACTCATTCTGCCTCTATTTTAACCCAAAAACTTCTATTTATACAACTACATAAGGTTCGATTATTGGTCTCTTACATCATTCATTATCACATACTCCACTAATGGAATTTTATTATTACAACAGTATATCAACTACATAATTGTAGTTCTATAACTCTTTTAGGACTTGATTGATCTTTTTTTTTTAAATTATAATGACTTAGTTTACTTTAATCGTTTATTTAATGCTTTATAAACAAATTAAATAAGTAATTTAAAATAAATATTTTAATTGTTTCCTTAATATATCATTGTAAAAAAAAAAAGAATTTACAATTCATTTCCTTATTTTAATTATTTATATAATACTTAATTATAATTAATAGAATATTAAATAAATAATCGCAGCATAAAATTTAAATAAACAATTCAAAGAAACAATTTTAGTGCCACAAATATAATAATTATATTTGATAAGTTTGAATGTTCATGAAGAACAAGAAGAGAGAAAATCTCAATATTTCATTATATCAAAACTGATCTTTTTACGATGACATAAATAAACATATTTATACTAAAATCTAATTAATGTAGTTAAAACAGAAAATAACTCTAAATCCATGTTTGGGCCCCATTCTTTCTCTCTTTTTTTCCTCATTCATTTTTCTACAATACTCATTTTCAACCACATATTCTCCAAATAAAATAATATTACACAAAAATCTAAAACTTTTCATCACTTTTCCACCACACATTCTCCCATTAATCACTATTAAAAAACTAATTTTTCATAAAAAATGGGGGCCAAACACATGCTATATATTACAAAAGATATCAAAAAATTGTATTTTAGTGAAATTAGGAAACTTTAAAAAATCAACAATTTTCCGTCAACTTGTTCTCGGTCTGTTTCTGTGCGACTGTAAGTCCAAAAGTAATATTCGCACCTTATGCAAAATTTCGTGTCATTTTCGAAATGTATTCATGGATGAAAATCTGACAATCGAGCTGAAAGTTATGCCCGTTTTCGTCAACGTTGCTCGTTTTCTTTCCAAATATTTTCCAAACCTTGAATCCAACTCGTTTTGACTTCCGAGCCCTTCATGAAACTTGAACATTGGCTTGTCAACTTCTTCAATTTGAACTCCAAAACTCGATCAAGTTATCGACTATCCCATATCACATTAGTAAAAAAGCAAAACTAAAAAGGAAAAATGAAAAAGATGGTATAAAATTACTTGCATTTATTAAAGAAAAGAATCGACAACTCGTCGAAATTCTAAAAAAATAATGAGAAAAGATATCAGAATTACGAAATTCAATTTTTTTTTTTTTGACAATAACATCATATCGTGATGAGAACCCATGTTCTAAAATGCGCCGCCTAGGCGCGATGCGGATCGAAAACGCGTCGAATTCGACCTATGCGTGTAAAAATGCGTTTGGGTCAAAAAAATGCGGGATAATGCGCGCCTAGGCGCGCCTAATCCCGCCTAGGCGGCGCATTATCCCGCATAGTCCCGTTTTTTTTTTTTTGGTAAATTTTTTTTTTAATGATATATTAAAAATATATTTTTTTTATATAAAAATATATTTAATACCTTCAAAATAATTAAAATAATATTAAGAGCCTGTTTGGTACGGCTTAAAATCCAATTAAAATTGAAAATATGGTCGTTATTGGGTCCCACCCGTCTAATAAAAGTCAACAGTAACGGCTATATTTTCAATTTTAATCTGATTTTAATCTCTACCACACACCCTCTAAAAGTATGAAACGCATTATGACGCCTATTCTCCGCATTGACACGCTTAAGCTTGTGATTCTTGATTCTCGACCTCGACGCATCGCAACGCATTACGCATTTTAGAACATTGATAAATATTACAAAAAGAATAAGTATTACAGTTACTACAAAAATAAATAATACAATAATTAGGTTAGATGAAAGAATCATACACTTGCAATTTCAGAGCCTATTTGATTTTCATTGATTGAGGAAAAAAAGTTTTGAATAGTATTTTTAAGAGGACGTGTGATTAAAAAGTATAGAACTTTTTTTAATATACATGTAGAATAATTTATTGTGTGAATATATGATTGAAAATAATCTTATAACAAATTATAAAATAAATTAAAGTATGTTAAACATGCCCTCAATTTCCACCCACCACGATTGTGTTTAGCTTCTCTTTAAAAATCAAAATTCCACGTGTGACCATTGGTGTTGTGTGTGTGTGGGGGGGGGGGGGGGGGGGTGAAAAGAAATTTGAGAAAGAAAATTTATTCTTTTGTTTTTTTTTTCTACTTTTTCTTTTAATTTTTTTTTTTTTTGCAACACTATTCACATTTTTCCAAAATGGTGCAAAATTCAATTTACCCCCTTTTCATTTGTCAAAAGAATTATTTGAGGGTATTTGTGTTATATAATTTGTAATATTATTATTATTATTTGCATTTAAAATAAATTTTAAATGTTAAAAATAATAATTACTGAATTAATTAAAATAAGAATAAAAAATTTAAAATATAACAAATACGATCATGTATAGTTAACACGAAATATATTACAACAGTCATATAGCTACATTAATTTAGTTTTATTTAAAAAAAATGATACATGAAAATGAGTGCATAGTTTAGTAATCTGGAAGATCGCTTCCAAATCCTCCAATTTCCTCAAAATAATTTTTAAACAAATCAGATGGACTTTCAGATCTTTTATCTTGTTATTGAGCTCTCTTTCGTAAAATTATTGTTTGTTCGTTTGAAAGAACAAATGTATGTTTGGATTTGTTGTCGAATTCAAATCTTTCAACAAAATCTTGTTCTCATCACGATATGATGTTATTGTCAAAAAAAAAAAAAAAAAAAAAATTGAATTTCGTAATTCTGATATCTTTTCTCATTATTTTTTTAGAATTTCGACGAGTTGTCGATTCTTTTCTTTAATAAATGCAAGTAATTTTATACCATCTTTTTCATTTTTCCTTTTTAGTTTTGCTTTTTTACTAATGTGATATGGGATAGTCGATAACTTGATCGAGTTTTGGAGTTCAAATTGAAGAAGTTGACAAGCCAATGTTCAAGTTTCATGGAGGGCTCGGAAGTCAAAACGAGTTGGATTCAAGGTTTGGAAAATATTTGGAAAGAAAACGAGCAACGTTGACGAAAACGGGCATAACTTTCAGCTCGATTGTCGGATTTTCATCCATGAATACATTTCGAAAATGACACGAAATTTTGCACAAGGTGCGAATATTACTTTTGGACTTACAGTCGCACAGAAACAGACCGAGAACAAGTTGACGGAAAATTGTTGATTTTTTAAAGTTTCCTAATTTCACTAAAATACAATTTTTTAATATCTTTTGTAATATATAGCATGTGTTTGGCCCCCATTTTTTTATGAAAAATTAGTTTTTTAATAGTGATTAATGGGAGAATGTGTGGTGGAAAAGTGATGAAAAGTTTTAGATTTTTGTGTAATATTATTTTATTTGGAGAATGTGTGGTTGAAAATGAGTATTGTAGAAAAATGAATGAGGAAAAAAAGAGAGAAAGAATGGGGCCCAAACATGGATTTAGAGTTATTTTCTGTTTTAACTACATTAATTAGATTTTAGTATAAATATGTTTATTTATGTCATCGTAAAAAGATCAGTTTTGATATAATGAAATATTGAGATTTTCTCTCTTCTTGTTCTTCATGAACATTCAAACTTATCAAATATAATTATTATATTTGTGGCACTAAAATTGTTTCTTTGAATTGTTTATTTAAATTTTATGCTGCGATTATTTATTTAATATTCTATTAATTATAATTAAGTATTATATAAATAATTAAAATAAGGAAATGAATTGTAAATTCTTTTTTTTTTTTACAATGATATATTAAGGAAACAATTAAAATATTTATTTTAAATTACTTATTTAATTTGTTTATAAAGCATTAAATAAACGATTAAAGTAAACTAAGTCATTATAATTTAAAAAAAAAAGATCAATCAAGTTCTAAAAGAGTTATAGAACTACAATTATGTAGTTGATATACTGTTGTAATAATAAAATATTATTTAGTTATAAATAATAAAAAA
The DNA here is from genome assembly GCA_019097785.1 of Fraxinus excelsior. Taxonomy (NCBI): domain Eukaryota; kingdom Viridiplantae; phylum Streptophyta; class Magnoliopsida; order Lamiales; family Oleaceae; genus Fraxinus; species Fraxinus excelsior. Next base: position 5,083,712 of record CM032634.1, on the reverse strand, counting down.
ATATTATTTAGTTATAAATAATAAAATATTAATTACTCGATGGTTTATTTAATAATCTATTTATTAATTATTTAGTTTGTTTAATATTCAATAGTTTGTTTAATATTTAGCAATGTTCTAAAATGCGTAATGCGTTGCGATGCGTCGAGGTCGAGAATCAAGAATCACAAGTTTAAGCGTGTCAATGCGGAGAATAGGCGTCATAATGCGTTTCGTACTTTTAATATTATTTTAATTATTTTGAAGGTATTAAATATATTTTTATATAAAAAAATATATTTTTAATATATCATTAAAAAAAAATTTACCAAAAAAAAAAAAAAAAACGGGACTAGGCGGGATAATGCGTCGCCTAGGTGGGATTAGGCGCGCCTAGGCGCGCATTATCCCGCATTTTTTTGACCCAAACGCATTTTTACACGCATAGGTCGAATTCGACGCGTTTTCGATTCGCATCGCGCCTAGGCGGCGCATTTTCGCGCATTTTAGAACATGGATATTTATTTAGTGCTGACACAAAGATGTAACGTGGTTCAACGGAGAAGAATTTATTGTCATAGAGATTATAGGCAGCCATCTCCATTATTTATAAAGAAATACAAAGTGAATAAGGAAATCCCTTTTCATTTTAATTTAAACACTACAAGCACGATTTTACCTACGTATCTAAACCATGTTTTTCCTTTTATTTGGTGAGGTTTTTTATTTTTTTTTGTCAATTTTGGATGTCAACTTCACGATAAAGTCCAACCTGCAAAAAGTAAAAACACGTGAAGTCATTCATGAAGTCACTGAGAGACAATTGTTTCAGTAAATTATATTATAGTAGGAAAGGTCAGCAAGGGCTGCTGCACGAAATCACCGAAAACACCTTCACTTCACTCTATTTAACTGTTTTTGGATAAACATAATCAAATAAGATTTTAAACATAATAAGAATGTATACATATATAACTGGAACAGGGACAAAGCCAACCATGAGAGTTTCTTGAGGGTCATCATATGTTGGGTGTCTTAGAATTAAACATAGATGTGGAGTCCAAATAACAAAATGTTTGATTAATTTTAGTGTAGTTGTGCATGACGAAAATGGAGTAGTGTTGATTATTCAATAAAAAAAATAAGAAATATGGTTGTTTTCTGATTAATGACACCGAGACAATGGCTCTTAGGGATAATTTTCTTTTTACTAATGTCCTTATTGTGGAGAATGTGAAATGTGATTCCCTCAATACTTGTATTATCTTGCTCCGTGAGTCGTTGATAGATGTTCGTGTTATATAGCCCAAAAAAAATATGAGTTTTGCTTATATGTGATGTTTTGTTTTAGACAGATTATATTACATACTTTGCTCAGTATGTTATTTACAACTATTTTAATAAATGCACACTAATATTAATTAAAGTTAGATTCATTGACCACGATAAGATATTATTGTTTGTTTGCAATGATCTTATTCATAATAGTTTGTACCACTAACATGTGTGGTGAGCTTGGATGTTAGATTGGATTAATAATTTTCTACTTTTTTTTTGCTTTTAATTATTATTCTTATTTTCATCTAAAATTTGACAAAATACAAATATGTTTCTTCATTAAAAGGAATTTAAGAAGGAAAGGGAATAAACAAATAAAAGGGGTATAATGGTCAATTGAACAAACTTAACAATTAGGGAGTGTTCCTGGTAAATAAAGCAACACATTTCCCAATTACATCATCACACGTGTTTAAATCACAACGGCTCATTTCCTTACAATTATCTTTCTATTATCCAATATAAACGCAACACTGGAGAACATCTCTCAACACTTCTTCCAATGGCCTCCTTCTCTCTCCTCTTTCTCCTCACTCTAACTCTCTTGTCTTCTCCATTTGCTTGCGCGAAATCCATCGTAGAACTAGAACCCGTTGTAGAATCTGTAAGCGATGATCCTTTGATCCGGCAAGTCGTATCGGACGGTGTAGAAGCCATCGATCATCTGTTACACGCTGAGCATCATTTCTCCCTGTTCAAGGCCAAGTATGGCAAAACATACGCCACACAGGAGGAGCACGATTACAGATTCTCGGTGTTCAAGGCTAATCTGCGCCGTGCCAAGCGCCACCAGCTGATGGACCCCTCCGCCGTCCACGGTGTCACCAAGTTCTCCGACCTGACACCCTCTGAGTTCAGGAAATCGCACCTGGGGCTCCACAAGCGTCGTCTCAAGCTCCCCGTTGACGCTCACAAAGCCCCAGTTTTACCTACCAACGATTTGCCGACGGATTTTGACTGGCGCGACCATGGCGCCGTCACCGGCGTTAAAGATCAGGTTTTTAGTTCTCTTTCTTCTCTGTAGTGTTCAATAGAAATGGAGTGCACGTTCTTTAGACGTTTGACTGAGTTTAAAAGTTTACCTATAAGCAAGGTTCCTTATAAGTAAATAAGTAACTTTTAAACAATTTAACAGTGATCAATAAAATTATTTGTCTGTAATTGTCCCAAACAAACACTAAATCAAGAAAGTTAATTACATCACCTCAATTGAGATGGTGCAAAATCATTTCACCTTTTTAGTTTGAACTTTAGGCTGTTCTCCACCCAATCTCTTTTACTAAAAGGATTGAGAATTAAAAATTATATATTAGAAATATGTGATTGTCTTGTGTGTATCTATGTAATGAAAGTTTTGATTGGTGTTTCTGTGACAGGGATCGTGTGGATCGTGCTGGTCGTTTAGTACAACCGGAGCGCTGGAAGGCTCTCACTTTTTATCGACTGGAGAGCTTGTCAGCCTCAGTGAACAGCAGCTTGTGGATTGTGATCACGAGGTTTTCATTATTAACTTCTGAAAAATACTGCTGCAAGTGTTCTATACTATGCTATTTTTTTTGGTTTTAATCTGCTGATAATCATTTGTGAAGCTTTGTGCTCTGTTAGTTATTATAAACTTGAGGTCGACTGTGAATCTTATTTTGCAATTGTGTTTGATCCAAGCCTTCATCTGCTAAAAGTCCCAGTGAAATCAAATAACACGTATTATACTTAAAAGATGAAACCAAAAGAAAAAGCTCGATTATAAACTTACAGTTGTAGCCTTGAAATGAGTGCATACATGTCTGTTGATGACTATTTTGCAAATCAAAGTACCGAGCTTCATCCTTCGCTTGATTCTGAATCAAATTTGTTGAATTGGCGATACAGTGCCAGCTAAATAATTGGTAACATTAGAAACAAAGAAAAGGAAATCAAATGTTCCAGACAAAGATAGAAGGATGAGGGAGGGTACATTTTGTTTTGTTCCTCATCCACTTTTTCGGACAATGAAACGACGAAAAGTATTGGTGTTTGCTTATTATGCTGCATTGAATATTTGGAATGTCCAAATTATTATTGTGTTCTATAAACCTTATTTTCTCCGTAGTGTGATCCAGAGGAATATGGTTCATGTGATGCGGGTTGTAATGGCGGATTGATGAATAATGCTTTTGAGTACACTCTCAAGGCTGGTGGACTTCAAAGAGAGAAAGATTATCCTTATACAGGAACTGATGGAACCTGCAAATTCGATAAGAGCAAAATTGCTGCATCTGTATCAAACTTCAGTGTGATTTCCGTTGACGAAGATCAAATTGCTGCAAATTTGGTGAAGCACGGTCCTCTTGCAGGTAACAACCCTTCACTTGCTAGAAGAGAGTTTGTCTGAAATCGAGCATTGATAAAACAAGTAATGTTCATGTTTTCTTTTGCTTCTGCTACAGTTGGAATCAATGCAGTTTGGATGCAGACATATATTGGAGGAGTTTCGTGTCCATTTGTTTGTGCACACAATTTGGATCACGGTGTTCTTCTGGTTGGATACGGTGCTGCTGGTTATGCTCCTCTACGGTTCAAGGATAAACCTTACTGGATTATAAAGAATTCTTGGGGAGAAAACTGGGGAGAGGATGGTTACTATAAGATCTGCAGGGGTCACAATTATTGTGGGGTTGACTCAATGGTCTCATCTGTGAATTCAGCCCATACTATTACTCAGTAGATCATTAGATCCCTGTATTGTCCAAGTGTTGTGCTAACACTTGCATCTATTCCCAGTGTACATATTAAACGCAAACATGTATTACCAATGTCCACTATTTCCTTGTGGACTTTCCTAAACTCTATGATATGTGATTGTACGTGTAACGACTGTATTATTGTCCTGTACTCTTATTATCTACAGACAGATATGCCTTCTACAAGCTTTTTGTGTTGTTATTATTTCATGGCGATTTTCTATCCGTTTGCTTAAATACCTTCAATCCTGTCAAACTTGACACGAAGAAACACCCTTTGAGAATTTTTGCGAATGGAGAGGCATAAAATCTCTAGTTTATCTAGCCATGCTAGGTTTGGTTGGCGTGCATGGACATCTTTGTCCTAACGCTAATATAGCTGCAAGTGATAAAATGGCAAGTTACTGGTGGTAATGAATTACTTGGGAGCAATAATTGATTGTAATAGCCCTGCTGGATAATTGTAATTTCTGCTTTGTTTTAGTTTGCTTTCTAGTTATTTGTAGGGGTGTTCAAAATATCCGAATCGAACCGAACCGAATCGAGCGGTTCTTCATAAGTTAAAGACCCGAACGGGTACCCGAATCGAGAACCGAAAGGTTTGGGTCGGGTCTCAACCAAGAACCGAATGAGACCCGAAACTAAATAATTTTTTTATATTTTTTTATTGAATTAATTAAATTATTTTATTTTTTCTAACATTTTACATTGGTGGAAGATTAATAAATCAAGATTTGAATTTTTATCTGAGGTTGCAAGGAATGTTCTTGTCATTCCTGTATTTACAGTTGCTTTTGAGTCAGCATTTTGTACTGGAGGACGCATTCTTGATCCATTTAGGAGTTCTTTAACTCCTAAAACAATTGAAACCTTAATTTGTACACAAAACTGGCTAAGAAAATATTCTAGACTCTTGAAAGTTTTCCAAGATAAAATTTGCATTGAAGAAACAGAGTTCTACGAGGGCATTGAGACATGTAATAGATATATATTATATTTTTTTTTTTTATCAAATTTTATTAGTTGAATATTTTTTAGTTTATTTGTTTGTTAATTGTGCTTTTTCAATTCTTGTAGAGTTTTTTGCCATAGCAAGTCAAGCAGTAGCAGTTGATGATTAAATCAAATAGTTGGTAAGTATTAATATCTACTTTTTGGTATTTATATGCATTGAATTAATGTTATTCGATATCTAGTTATTTTTATATTTTTGAATTTGGTTACGTTAACTTGTAAAAGTTACAAATGAAATGTCATTAGTTATATTTATGTAGTGTTGCTGTAAATGGTAAAAAAATTAATTATGGTACGGAACCGAACGGAACGGAACGGAACCCGAACGGTTCCATAATTATATTTGGACCCGACGGATCCATTTATTAAATACCCGAAAATTCTGGAACCGAGCAGAACCGAACCGAACCACGGACACCTCTAGTTATTTGTAGAACTTGATTGGAGCGCATCACACAATATAATTTCTATCTATTGTAGAAAATCACGTCAATGAAAATGTGCCTTTTAGTACCCAATCTGTTAATTCTTGTCGTATCAAAGCCATCTTGCTCAAAGCAAGCTAGTCGACCTGGTTGCCTAGATTCCAACCTTGGAACATTACTCTTCCTTGTTCTTAAGGTGCTTCTTGGAAGAGAATCATGTCATTTTCTTTCTCATCTCTTCCTCTAGAACTCCAGTAATACTGGAAACAATGACACTCCACAACCCACAGCATTTATCTCCATTGTTGAAGCAACTCAGATTCTGATTAAGCTCTCAAAGATTGATAACTATGCATGTTGGAGAGATTAATTTTTGAACCTTCGTTTTGGCTACGATCTAGTAGGATATGCAGATGGGACTCTCAAAAGTTAACTTGAGATGATTCAGTTACTGGGACCAACTATACTGACCTTGAATCCAGAACACAAGTAATGGATGCATCAAGATCGACTCATCTTGCTTAATGAAAAGCACCAAGGACGAAATCGTGGTTGTGAATATTAGGTGCATCATAGAAGACCTGGCATTCGTCGGTTAATTGCTAAGCGATAAAGATAGGCTCATGCCTCAATGGATAAGGAGACGAGTTCAAAGAATTGGTTTCTAGAATCAAGACGAGATTTGCCTATGATATTTGAAGAACTGTGTGATAAACTCCAGGACCATGAAGGGTACTTGAAATCTCAAGAAATCTAGAAAGTCTATCCACCTGCGGCAGCTCCATAATCAAAAAAACTAACTTAAAAGAGCATAAGGTGGGATGAAAGCCAATCTTTTAATTGAAGGTGGAACAACAATCCTGGCAGCAATATTACTCAGGTAGTTTACTTGACAAATGCTCTTCACAAGGCTATGGATTTCCTAATTAGGCCAACAAATTTTCGAATGCAATCACGGCATTGGTCAACCTCAGATGATTTGTCAACTGTGACAAAATAGGACATACCCCAAAGGCAAGCAAATCTCGGCCGAAGCCCGATTGGCCCCAAACTAAAATCATACCGAGCAACCCAACTGCTAGAGGTGTTAATCCGGGTGGCCGGGTCGAGTCGGCCCGCCAACATATGAGCCCGGTAACGGTCCACGTGAAAAAAAGTCCACCCGCTACGGATTACGGGCCGGTTACGGGTCGGCCCACAATTTTGGACTACAACCCAGACCCGCCCGTTGACCTATCCAGGTCGAGCCCATGCGGGTCACGATTTGTTCTGATTTGGCCCGTATAACTGTATAAATAAAATTATAAAAATATATAATTTTTCATATTTATAGAAAAAACAAATTTAAAAAAAAAAATGTAAACTAAGAATTGAACAAAATGATAAATTCATATTTATACCAAGAAATGTTTACATAGAATTCAAATTTAATGTTACATGAATTATTTATAATTTTGAAAAGTTAAATTTAATTTAAACAAATAACAACTAAATGCATTTCTAATTACTATTATCAAATATTTATAGTATAAGTATATCTCAATTAGGTTGATACTTACTTTTACTATAATTTATAGTTTAAGTACATCTCAATTAGGTTGACACCTATTTAACTATAATATTTATTTATTTTTCATTTTTTTTTCACGGGTCACGGTTAACCGCGGCCCGTGAAGGTGCAACCCACGAAGCCCGCGGGTCACACCTCCTTGACCCGTGAATCGCCCGCTCGGGTCACGGGTCGGCCCGCGGTTCCGGGCCGATTTTCACGGGTCTGGTCGGCCCGTCCGTCTTGACATCTCTACCAACTGCAAACAATGATAAGTTGGTGATTGACTCAGTTTACATATGTGATGCTGACTGGGCAAGACAGTCCTATTGTAAAACGTCGACCTCCACACGTGGTCTTCTTTGTCAATGTTAGGATTGGAGATCAACAGTATGAAGAAGACAACTGATGATTAAGGTAAAATCAGCTAAAGAACAAAGGGATAAAATGTTCTGCCTTAAGATCACGATTTATCCAATAATGCACATCGTGAATGAATTGTGGGTGGCAATGAGATGGAGAGATGATTTATCTGCAGGGCCGGCCCTGACCCAAGGCTACTAAGGCAGTGGCCTTGGGCCACAAATTTTAAAGGCCTAAAAAAAAAAAAAAAAAAAAAAAAACTTAAGTCTGCCCAAAAAGCCCAACCGACTGGAGTCTAACCAACCAAAACCCCAACCCAAAAAGCCCAACCAAAACCCCAGCCCAAAAAACCCAACCAAAACCCCTCATCTTCGATTCTTCAAGATACCGACTGGAGTCTTCTGCCCAACCAAAACCCCTCTGTCCCTCATCTTCGATTCTTCAAGAAATCGCCTCTCCTCTTAAGTCTTCACCCTCTTCACTACTCACCAGTCAGACAGCCCGTTCGTCGCACTCGCCAGCCCGCCTCTTCGCCCGTTCTCCGCCAGCCTGCCGCCATTCGTAACTCGTAAGTTCTCGGGCTTCTTTAATCTTCAGACTTTAACACTTAGTTTCTCTTTTAACTGTTAAGATTATTGTGAAATCTGAATTCTGAAATTTGACATTTATTGGAGTCGAAAATTTGGCATTCGGATTCAGTGCTTCAGATTTGGCAATTTGGCATTCGGTGATTCAGATTTGATGTTTTATTATTATTGTTGTAGGATTTAAGTTTATTTGAAACTTTGTTGAATTGATTGTGCCATTGTGGGATTTTTAGTGGCTGTGCCTGTGCTTATGCTTGTGGGATTTGTCATTTGAGTTTAATACTTTATTTGGATCATGTTCAGATTTGGCAATTTGGCATTCAGTTATTCAGATTTCATGTTTTATTATTGTTGTAGGATTTGAGTTTATTTGAAACTTTGTTGAATTGATTGTGCCATTGTGGGATTTTTAGTGGCTGTGCCTGTGGGATTTGTCATTTAAGTTTAATACTTTAATTGGATCATGTTCAGATTTGGCAATTTGGCATTCAGTGATTCAGATTTGATGTTTTATTATTGTTGTAGGATTTGAGTTTATTTGAAACTTTGTTGAATTGATTGTGCCATTGTGGGATTTTTAGTGGCTGTGCATGTGCCTGTGGGATTTGTCATTTGAGTTTTGAATTTTGAATTCTTGCTTGGAATGATTATTTGGTATGAAGTGTTGAATAATGTTAACAGAGGAAGCAAACATTTGCAAGCGGAAGTCATGCATATTGATATTGCTATAAACCATTTACAAGGGCTCATTTCATTTTTCAAAAGTTATAGAGAATCTAGATTTGAAATGGCCATGGTTGATGTTAAAAAGATTGCAAGTAAATTAGAAATTGAACCGATATTATGTTGAAGGGCCTCATCTCAGTTAGTCGCCTAGGGCCTCTGAATTCTCAGGGCCGGCCCTGTTTATCTGTCTAGTCAATATAATAAACATCAAAAATTTAGGAAGAATGTAGAAATACACTTATTTGGTTTGTGTGTTCAGTATGGGTTTTTTGACGTTGAATGCATTTGTTGGTTATATGGTATATTGAAATGATTGTTGATTAAATAACAAAGTAATATTTTAAGTTTAATTCATTGAACCGTAATTAAATGTTCGGACAAAACCCGCAAGCGTACGAGATCGTTGTACAAGTAATAAGATTTGTGAGTTAAGAGTATCATTCCACGAAGAATAAGGTCTAATTTGTAGTTCAATAGCTACTATTAAATTGGAAGTGTGGTGATATCAAAATAGATGGTTTGTATGTTTTCTATATTAATCCTAAACTAACAAAACAAATGAAGTAGTTATTTAATATGTGAATGTTTGTATAGGAATTGTGAACCCCTATTGCAAAGCAAATAAAGTAGTTATTCAATTCTTAATTCGTAATCTAGTAAATTCATGCATGCAAGACAATCGATATTCCAATGTTATTCAATATTCTTTTCCAAGATATGTTTAACACGACTCGATCATATTCCTAGTCCGAATTCATATGGAAACATGCGTTGATTTTGACGCGTTGTAGACTTACTGTGAGTATTATTATACTACAACAAGCAACTTATTATCTTATTGGGGATCGAACAATCAAATAGTTCAATGGAAATGCAAAATCAATCAATAAATACTAAACTAGTTGTCTTCAATTAAAATAAACAAATAATAGGGTTCATCATTCATCAAATACAATGAAAAACTTAGCCTAACATTTTTATAATTAAATTATACAAAAATAATTGAAAAAACATCAATCGAGAATAAAAAAGATGGAAAAAGTAGGAGAAATTCACGTTCATTGCTCAAATCTTGAAATCGGGTTATGAATCTTCAAAATTTTTGTATGATTGCCTTGAATTGATGTATATACTTATTCTTCGTTTTCAAAATATGTAGAATATGATGAAATTTAGGTCGGATGGCTCCCTTCCACGTTCTGGTCGAGTTTGGTATATAAAGAATGTAAAAAAAATTGCATTGAATTGTTACCAAGACAAAGATAAGGAAAATCATTTTTTTCCCTTTTGTACTGAGGCACGCGCCCAGCTGGTTTGGGACACCTCAAGCACCCCATTTTTGGTTGGGGCGCGTGCCTCCCTAACAAGCGAGGGTGTGTGCCTAGCCTACTTTCTGACAGCTAAACAATTTTCGATATTTTTGTCATAACTTTTTCTCTTGATATCCAATTGAGGTGATTCAAAGTGCATTGGAAAGCTAAACTCGAAAGGCGACAATTCTAATAGAAAATCATTTTTTCAACTCGAAAGCTTGCTATACCAAAATTGGGTCTCAATATAATGCTAAAAATTTGAAGTACAACTTTTTCAGCTGAAAATTGATGTGTGATAATACTTTGACTACACTTCATCCATTTGACTTCTTTCTTCATCCAATTGAACACTAGTACTCTCGAATCTTCATCGTGGGGTTCGACACAACTTTTTAATAGTTTCATTTTAGTCTCCAACCTTTGGATTTGCTTCATTTCAGCCATTTTCTCTTGCAATCTTGTTCATTTGTCTTCCAATTATATCAAATTAAATGCTTGGTATCTTCGATCTTCATTTTGTTGCCCATCTCATCTATGGATTGTTTGCAATTTAATCTTCGACTGTTTGGATTTCATCATTTTTCAGTATTTTTGCATTCTTTTCTCCAATTTTTCATCAAATATCGAGTTTTACCTACAAAATACAATACAACACAAGTTAGTTAATATTTTATCCAAAGAAAAATAAAATGTCATCATTTAGAATCTCGAATAAGAATACAAACTACACTAATCATTAAACTCTATAAAATTGAAGCAAAAAGAAAGAAAAAAAGTGAACAAAAAGGAGAAAAATGAAATCTGAGGTAAGTGATTAACATTTTTTCTTTAAGACACTATTGTCCTACAATGGTGTTAACGGATTACGGCATTTGTCTCCCAAGATACAACTGTGGTAGAAGTACTTCAAACTACAAGCAACAGCAAACTCGAACGAAATTATTTCCTCTACAAGAAGATGATTTTTGGAGAATTTTTTAAAATAATGCTCAATGTAAATGATATGGAATGCATAACGAACGTACAAAGAGTCCTATCGATAAAAAAGAGAGAGGTTCTAAGTGAAGCATCACATTCCAAACTCAGCAAACTTCACGTAGGAAAGCATCACACTCCGTCACTAGCTTTTCGTTGGCGTCTCACTTGAGCGACAGTGACACTTATTCATTAGAAACTCCGTTGACCGCCTATCACTCGAGCGACAGTCTCGAGTGCTAGGTGGGCTATAGAGTTAGGCATTTTTCCCGGTCAGTTTTTCCTCTTTTCTATTCAATTTTGGACTACAATTTCTCATTCATTTGAAATTGATTTTGAGATTCTAAATATACCACGACGATCTACTCAACGAGTAGGATAAATTAGTCTAATTATATTTATATAATTTAACTATCGAATCAAGTCCAAATATTTTTTCGAAATTGACACAAAGTCACTTTTTAAATTGTATACTTAATTAAAAGGATTGATTCATCTCGAAAGAGACTATTAATTAAAATAGAGAAATTTGATCGAATACTCATGTTAAACGTTGCCAACACTTGATAGGAGAAGTTAGGGTTAAAAACTAAGGTCAAGTCAAAAAGTAAGAACATTTTAAGCCATCATTTTAATTTCAAGTTTAGTTTTTGTTGAAAAATGAATGGAGAATACACCGAGAATGAAATAATGTTGCAG